>PVIH01013194.1:0-59633 GCA_004025045.1 Sigmodon hispidus
ATCCCTTGTAACATATCGGACCATCAGGGCCTAAAGTTAGAGTTCAACAACATCAAAACCCAAAGAAAGCCTACCAACTCATGGAAACTTAACATCAATCAGCTGAACCATCTCTGGGTCAAGGAAGAAATTAAGAAAGAAATCAAAGTCTTCCTAGAATTCAATGAAAATGAATCTACAACGTATCCAAACTTGTGGGTCACAATGAAAGCAGTCTTAAGAGGAAAATTCATAGCACTATATGCCTATATGAAAAACCTTGAGAAATCCCACACTAGAGACCTAACAGCGCAGCTGAAAGCCTTAGAACAGTTAGAAGCGAACTCACCTAGAAGGAGTAGACGGCAGGAAATAATCAAACTTAGAGCTGAAATCAATACAATTGAAACAGAAAAAGAATGACAAATTCCAACACCCTTTATAATAAAAGTTCTGAACTGATTAAGGATACAGAGGATATAACTAAACATAATAAAAGTAATTCACATAATGTCAATAAACAACATCAAATTAAATTTAGAGGAACTTCAAGAAATTCCACTAAAATCAAGAATAAGATCAAGTTGTGCACTTACTTTATCCAGTCAATATAATACTTAAAATTTTATATATAGCAATAAGACAACAGAAGAATATAAAGGGGATAAAAATTGGAAGAGAAGAAACAAAAGGATTATTATCTGAAAACAGTATAATAGTATAACTAAATGACCATAAAATTTCCACAAGTGAAATTCTACCATTGATAAATACTAAAGGCAATGTAGATGACTAGAAGATAAATTTAAAAAAATCTTTAAATTTCCTATATACAAACAACAAATAGCTTGGGAAAAAAATCAGTGAGTCAATAACTTTCACAATAGTCTCAAATAATTCAAATTATCTTGGTGTAGCTCTAAGCAAGTAAGTGAAAAAACATATATAATCAAAATGTTAAGTCTTTTTAAAAAGAAATTGAAGAAGGTATCAGAAGATAGAAAGATAACCCATGCTCATAGATCAGTAGGATTAACATAGTAAAAATGGCCATCCTAACAAAGGCAATATTTGTCAAAATTTCAACAAAATACTTTACAGACTTTGAAAGGTCAATGTTCAACTTCATAGAGAAAAAAAAACTAGTATAGCTAAATATATATATACATATATATATATATATATGTACTATATATATGTATATAGCAAGACGGTCCTGGCCTGGCTTTTCTGGACTAACCCCAAAAACCAGACCAGCTTTCCCAAATAGATCAACCACCCCTGCTTGGTCCTAAATAATCACAAAAAGTTATATAATTACATTCTGCTTGGCTTAAAGCTCAGATATATTGCTTTCTAGTTCTTGCATCCTAACTCAACCCATTATTTTTGTCTTGGTTAGCCACGTGGCTTTGTACCTATTCTGAGAGCAGATTTCTGGTCGTCTTTCCTTTGTACCTGCTGTAGTCTCTGCCTTACTCTGCTCTCCTTCCCATTTATCTATGCTTCAATTTCCTGCCTACTTTTAAGATGCCTTGCCATAGGCCAAAATAGTTCCATTATTATCCAATGATATCCACAACATACAGAAATACTTCCCACAGGAAACAAATAATCTGAATGTAAGAATTTCTGAAGTTATCACTATTCCGGATTTTAAGTAGTAATGCAGAACTATAGAAAACAAACAACAACAAAAAGACAACTCATAATATTAGCATAAAAACAGACAAGCTAATAAATAATGAAGGTCCAGACATAAATTTACCTAGTAGGAACACCTAACTATTCATGAAAAAGCCAGGAATACATAATGGCAAAATATAAAGCATCACAGCAAATGGTGCTGTTAAAACAGGATTTTTCATGTAAAATCTCGAGTTTAAGTAGATCAAAGACCTCATCATAAAACCAGACACACTGAACCTGGTGGAAGACAAATTTGGGAACAATCTTGAACACATTGGCACAAGAGACAACTTTTTTAAGTGAATGTCATTAACATAAGCTCCACTGAAACCAACAATTAATAAATGGGACCTCATGAAAATGAAAAGCTTTGAAAAGGAAAATTACACTGACAATTAAACAAAGAAGCAGCCTATAGACTCAGAAATTTTTTTCCATCTCCAATTCCAAAAGAAGACTAATAACAATAATATATAAAGAACTCAAAAATTAGACATCAAAAACTAAATAATCCAATTAAAATGTTGAATACATCTAAACAGGGAATTCTTAATAGAATCATCTCAAATGACTGAGAATCACTTAACGAAATGTTTGGTATCTTAGCCTTCACAGAAACGCAAACCAAAACTACTTTGACATTCCATCTTACACCTGTCATATTGGCTCTAATGAAGCATAAGTGACAGCTCATATGGGAAAGAATATAAAGTAAGGGACCCACTCTTCAATTGCTGAAGAGAGTACAAACTTATATAGCCAGTAAGAAAATCAATATGGTGGTTCCTTGAAGAACTGGAAATCAATCAATCTCAAGACTCAGTCATACCTCATTTGGACATGTACTCAGAGGATACTCAACAAGGTCACTTGCTTAGCCATATTTATTGAGACCATATTCATAATAGTCAGAAACTGGTTTTTAAAAGCCAAGTATTTCCCCAAGAGAAGACTGGATTTAAAAAATACACAGCTATTAAAAAGCAAAGCACCATAGTAAAATTTTCAGGCAAATGGATATAATTAAGAAAAAAAATTATTCTGGCTGAAGTAATAAAGAGACAGAAAGATAAATATAATATATATTTACTTATAAGGAAATATTAGACATTAAGTAAATGATGATCAAGTAACAATCCATAGATCCAGAGAAGTTGGGTAAAGAGAATAGTCTAGGTGGGTGCAGCTATCTCCTTGGGATGAGGAAGTAAAATTGATTTTATGAGTAGACTGGGGACAGAGGGAGTGTTCAGGTGGCGGTGGGGAGAACGAGTGGAGGGAAGAGTGCTCAGAAATAGAGCTATAACTGGGAGGGACACATAGGGCTAGTGAGGAATCCTAGCACAGTATAAACTTCCTGCAATACATAAGGGTAATCCTGATGAACACACCTAGTAATGGGAAATATGGAATCTAAAGTGGTCATATCTTATACCCAGGCAAAGTTTCCAGTAGAGACAAAAAAATAACAATGAATGAAAAAATACAGATATATTTCTCATAAAATAATGCCCTGGGTATGAAAGAGGCTGATTAATTAAAAAAATTACATTTCACACAGTTGCTCTGATGCTGAGCTATCTCAACTATAGTTGGCTTAAAACCTGATGATTCCTTTGAGATCTTTTCCTAGCTCCAATCAATGCCATGCAAGAAATCTGCATTGGTACAAACCTCAGAGCTGTGAAAACATTTAGTATGACAATATGTTTGACAGTAGCCTCTCTCACTGGGACAGATATTAGGAACCCACAAAATATGTCAATAGACTGAGTAATAAATCAGTCTTGGAAGATATGCCAATTTAATTTTTCAGTCTCTTTTGACCAGAATCACAAAATAAATGTGAATCATGAATATCTGAAATAATATTTGAAGTCTTTATATTTGTATTGCATTAAGAAATTATTTAATAATTAATAATATTTAGTAATAATTTAATTGACCATTTAATAGCATTAATGCTCTAACAGTGATTTCAAAAGTCTATTAGAATTGCCTTGGGGAGCTCATTAGCAGCAGATTACAAGATGCCTCCTTCAAGATTTTGATACTTGGTATTTTTATTCCAAAAATTCCTAGAGGGCGATAATGCTTCTTCTCAGAAAACCATACACAGAAATGTTGATATAAAATTTATGTAATATTTTGAAATTTGCAAATAAATGTTCCTTCTGATATTTTTAAATTGCCTAAAAATTTTTATATACAAGGGAATTTTATAAATATGCAAACATGACTGTCTTTGAAAGGCATCTGCAGCTGATTTAATGTATCCATGTATCTAGATCTTTATCATTCATCATAATATCTGTTGTGTACTTATGGCATTTAAAATGAATAAAAATTAAATAATATAAAATTCCATAATTATGCTAGCCATATTTAAAGGCTTAGTATCCACATGTGATTAGAAGCTTCCATATTGTAACAAGAAGAGCTTGTATTTGAACAAAACTATTCTGCATAGTTAATACTTTACCTTTGCAAGTTGTCCAAACCTGAGAACCAATTTATATGAGATCAAACAATTCTATCAGTGATGTGATTTCATATATTTAATCTGCTACATCCTCTTGCATTACACACACAACCACCACCACCAAAACAACTTTATTTTATCATTTAGTTGTTAATATTTGCAATTTTAAACTTCAGTGTTTTGATACAGCTCAAGATCTGCATAAGGATGAAGATTGATTCTTATCCAGATTATGAGGATTATGAGTTCCCTATAGTTCTAATTTGATAATATAGATAAATCAAGCAAATAAAAATAATAAAAGCATATTTTTACCTTAGAATATGGGTAGAAGCTGAAAAAAAGCAGGGGGATACATCATGCATAGTACAGGTAGCCTTTGGGAGGGGCTATTCAAGTCCACCTTCAGGGTATACAAAAACATTCATGAATGCATTGAGGGCTAGACCTTTTCTATCAGAGGAGAAAATAAGGAAACACACTCTTTCTGATGGTAACTTTCTCTTTTACTTTATCTTTAAAAATCTCTGAAAATATCTGTCTCTACACAGTTACATTCCACACTGTTACATTATGAATATATTCTCCACACAGACACTTGCCTCTTTTACATAGTTCCATCTTTTTCTATACAGCTTCATTTTCCTTGTCTACATACAATTACAAATCTCCATAGAGCCATAGCTATACATTTCATCTACATAGCTCTCTCACTACAGAGCCACATGTCTTTCTTCACACTTCTTACAAATGTCACACTTTTCTTTCATACAGCTCTATCTCCCAGTACCTTGTAAATATTTGTCCCTCCTACTAGTTTGATAAAAATGCTAATAGGCTGAAAGCAGATAGGAAGTGTGGGTGGAGCTAGCAGACTGGAAAAACTAGAGAGGGAAATATAGTTTTCCCTAAGAATGCACAACATTATATATTGTGTACAGAAAGAACAGACATAGATGCAAGAGATGGATGCCAGGGGGATGCTACAGAGACATGACAAGGAGATGGCAGCAGACACAGAGGAAAGAAGCTGAAATGCTGCTCTGAGAAAGGGTATTAAGGCACATGGCTGAACAGGATAAGAAAGATGGGTTAGTTTAAGACTAAGAGTTAGCAAGTTATATGCCTGTGTGCTAGGTCAATCAGCAGAAAATGTAAGTGTCTGTGTGTCTTTGTGGGACTGCAGATGTTTCTGCCTGACTGTCAGACTGCCTGTCAAAGTTCTTGTCTAGACCAGAAAGTCTGGGCCAGAAGCATGTTAGAACATTCCTCTACATAGAAGCAACTCCCTCATACATACAAACACATGTCTTTACACAGCAGCTTTTTATATAGCTCTAACCAAATTCTAGACAATTATACATTTTTAGGGTCCAACCAATTTTCATGACACATGGTAAATCACAGAGATTTTCTCAGGCTAGAGATGTCTCTAGCCAGAAAGTGCTGCTTGGCCATGCACAGAGTTTGAGTTGTTAGCCTTTCCAGACAGAGAATGACATTAATTTGATATCTAAGCAATTAAACAATTAGTTGGCTGAACCTTGAGTTTTGTGATGAGGCTACATGCAGAAAGCCAACTGCTGTAGGAAATTTATAATGTTGTCTGCCTGATTTTGGTTTAATAGACACTTGGGAACACGCCCTTGAATATTCTCTGCAGGAGCAAATAGTCTGTTTTGAATTTGCTCTAAAGGTCTTAGCAAACTATGTAAAAGACTGCCTTGTAACTGAAAATTCTCTTATGTCAATCTGAGTTACTAAAAACATCATAGTATTATTTCAATTCATCAGAATTATACAGATTACACAGAAGTCACTTTCCTCACCATCCACAGTTTGCCCAATAGATAGAATATTTACGTGAGATAGAGTCATAAGCAGTTGGAAAAATACCCAGGCTGCCTTAGGAAAGAATTGCAGTGCCACATGAGAAAAAATTACATATAAAAGCAACTAGTCATTACAGTCAGTAAACCTACTGCTTTGCCAAGTGGGGATCCCCATTAGAAAGTTATTCATCTAGTGGGTTGACCTGCCAAATACTTGTTGTCACCTACTGCATACTCCTATGGCCTCTGGTAAAGCCATTGCTACCAATAGTTCTCAGCAATGTAGGGAGCTTGTAAAGGTTCCATTTAATCATTTTATCAGAGGTAGGTTAATGAAAGTGGTAGATTTCAGCCCAAGTGTGGGGCCTTGATTTATGATCCCCAAAACCCATATAAAAGTCATTCAGGCATGGTGGGTACCTGTACTCCCAGCACTTGCAAGGAAGAGAGACATGGATTTTCTGGAAATGGTGACTGTCTAGACTAGCTGGAATTGGGTGCTCCTTACTCAGTGAAAGATTTTTCCTCAATAAATAAAAGTGGAGAGCAAATGAGGGATATACCAGGTATCAACATCAAAACAAGAGGCCTACACACACACACACACACACACACACACACACACACACACACACACGCACACAAAAACATATGTATGTATGTATACATACAAACATATCAAAATATACATACATATACATACAAATAAAATAAAAAAATTCATCTACTGAATTGGTTCGAGCATTATATTGTATTCTTTTATATGTTGCCAAGAAGAATGAGAAGAATAAAATTTTTAGAACCTATAATAAATTGTTTGTGTCACCACTCTATATGATTTATTGTCTTATAGTGTAGTATTTTATAACTGCACCTTATTTATAAAATAAACTCATTAAGATTGTGGTGATGAATGAAGACTATATATGTGAATATACTTGGTACACTGGTAGATATTATTAAACTACTTTGTATAATATGTATCTCATGTTAAACATTGTCTAGTAGTAAACACAATATATAACTGAAAAAGCACAGTATTGCAGTACAATTTCAGAAATTCACATCTTATTCTCTGTATAATGGCTGCTGATAGACTACATTTTTTTAGTTATGTGTAAAATAAAAGGAAAGGTATTTCAGTCTTTTACAGCTTGACATGGCTTTTATTTTTAAATACAAAATATTAAATTTATATAATGGGCAAGATATTCAGATGACTTGAAATATCTCTTGCCCAAGCTTTTGTTAATTCCCTGCTGAGTGTGGGTGGACTCTGAATGTAATCTCAAGCTTATGTTACATTACTTGACAAAAGAGATTATGCATATGTCATTATCAGGACCTCAAGTAAATCTAGGCTAAAATAGGGAGACTGTAAGGTAAAATTATCTGATTATCAGATATAATCAAGTTAACCCTTAAAAGAGTTTTACCTACTGTAAGAGTTTCAGAGGACAAAGGATGTAGAATAAGGGATGACCTTAGTTGCAGTAAGAGTAGATGCAGAACATCTCCAGATGTTAAGAAAAACCTTGGGTGATAGCTAAAAGGAGAATGAATAGTTTAGTCATCCACCAACAAGGAAGTAAATTCTGCTCAGAATCTAAATAACTTTGAAAGAAATTCCAAGCCTCCAGATAAGCAAAAGCCACTGATTAACAAGTTGATCTCAGTCTTGTGAGATTTTAAGTGAAGTCAGTCTTTGTATGTCCAAATTCAGACTAGTAGAAACTGTAAACTAATACACTTGTGCTGTTTTATATAGCTAGATTTGAAATAATTTGTTACTGATAAAAAATTAATACAATGGGCTAACAAGTAGGGACTTAGTTTTTTCTATTTACTGTCTTAAAGTAGAAGAAACTGTAACCATATCAATTTTTTACAGTTATTGGAAACCACACATGCTATTCACATTCACCACAATTCCATTTTTAAGATTCAAAGGATTTTAAAGAATATACAGTTTGCAGATACAATATTCAGCTTTCCATTGCTGCAACAAAATACCAGAGAAGAATCATGTTAAAGAAGAGAAAAATTACTGTGCATTTATGGCTTCAGAGTTTTCAGACCATGATAAGCTGTTCTTTACATTTCTGGGCTTGGAATAAAACAGGATTGCAGTACATTACATATGTTAGAGCAGGGCTAGTCATCTTATGGCAGGTGAAGAAGGGAACAGAAGAGAGAATAGGGTAGGTTAACTGATTCAGATAAAGAAAAGGTATACCCTTCAAGGGCATGCTTTAAATGTTCTATTTTCTCCAGTTATGACCTAAATAACTTTCACGGAATCTATAATTTTCCATTAAGTTATCAATGTACCAATAAATTAGCCCACTGATTTGGTCAAAGTACTGAAGATTCTCCACAATCCCCACTTTTGTACACTCATGTCATTGCTCTTCTGCTCTGCATATACTTGCCACCATGCAGAATTTAAACAACTATGCAAAGTGAATTATTTTCTTTTTAAACTGTTTAGTGCAACACACTATCACAGTGATAAAAATATGATTAATGCATCATAACAAATGTTCCCATTTTTCAACTCAACATTTTTAAGGTCAAGGACAAAACAGTGCTTATTTAAGACCCTTTATGAAATTCTATATTGTCACAATAGTAGTGTCACAGCAATAATTGGAAGACTAAGGAGATTTTAATCTCTTCTCAATCAATTTTAAATTTTCTTGCACTATTATTAGTGTTATATAAATATTGCATTATTTCTCAGCCCCTATGAACTGTAGTTTTAAATTTTAAACTTCTTATAGCCATTTTATAGATTTATTTTGGGGAATCAGAATCTTTGGTTGTTTGAATGGCAATGTTTCCCATAGGTTCAAATTTGCTTGTCATGTTTTTTTGTCAAGGCAATAGAAAACTAAGACAAAGGAAGTGTTGATTATGAATGTAAGAGTTACCATCATTAAAGATGTAAAAGTAACTAAATTGTTGAGGAAGCCAGGGTTAACTGTGACCCATTGATACAGTGATTTCTTTCTCTTGAAAATTATTAAGATGTCATGGAACTTATCAGGTTGCTATATTTATATATTTAGGTAATGTTCATTATTTTAAGGTTATTTACAGTACAGAGGGTATTTAGAGGGAAAAAGGTTTAAAGTGAGCAGTCTTTTTTAACCACGCCACAGGTCAAAAAAGGGCCAGGCTCTTTTTTGGGGGGGGGCTCTTTTTAGTTGACCATGCCCTGCCTGGCTCTGGTTCTTTGATG
The DNA here is from genome assembly GCA_004025045.1 of Sigmodon hispidus. Classification (NCBI taxonomy): domain Eukaryota; kingdom Metazoa; phylum Chordata; class Mammalia; order Rodentia; family Cricetidae; genus Sigmodon; species Sigmodon hispidus. The sequence goes on from PVIH01013194.1 coordinate 9,227, forward strand.
TCATCAGAGTTTACCTGGGTAGCTTCTAGTTTCCGGCTACATCAAGTAGAAACCACCTGATTTGTCCATGTGTTTTATATAGTTCACTCACATCAATATCCAGAAAGGTTGTTAAGACATATATTTTGGCATGATCTTGGGTTTACTCTATTAAAATCTCTGCTTTGGGAACATATGCCTAATCTCTGTTCATGAGTACTGAGAATTGGTTATCATTGATTTCATACTCACACCTGTAAAAAATTAATAATAGTGGCATTGTGACAGGCCTGGCAAAGGCACATTGCACTTTTTACTATGTGAAACATGTCTGACTGCTGATTATGATCATGTGGTTTCTGCTTCCCAGATTCTGACAAAAGAAGCTGACACCAATATATTAAAAACAAAACAGACAAACAAACAAAAAAAAAAAACCTACACACTTAGACTTTCCCTGGAACCCTGTAGTAGGACAGGTCCATAGGGCCAAGGAAATTGGCTTAAACCAGTTGCCAAGGCATGCACATGTACTTCCTTATGAGCCAACCTGGGAGTCTGCCGGAGGGTCTAGCAACAACTGCTGCCCAACATTCCTGATTTCCCAGAATGTGCTTAGCAACAGACACTCCCCAGAGTTCCTGATCACTCAAAATCTGTGTAGCAACAGCTGCTGTCAGATCTCTTGATTGTGTGCAGCCAATATGGGAGAGCCACACAATATCACCAGACTGTGATGCTTGAGGTAGTATATATCATTCTCTCCCTATTGTTGAATATGAGTTAGCCCTTTTCAACTGATTTCCAGGATCTGTGTTATTGATTCCATGCCTTCTTGTCCCCTCCCCTGAAAGAACTGTTAGGACCCAGCAACAGATCCCTATATATTTTAAGATTCCCTCAGAATTTGGAGATCTTTGAATGTAAGCTGTATTGGCTCAATGAAAATGGAAGTCATTCTTGCCTTCCTCAATAGACAACTTCTTATCTCCTTATATTGTTTCCTCTAGAAAATATCCATGGTTGTTCTTTAAAAACAAAACAAAACAAAACAAAACAAAACAAAAAACCTGTATCGAGGACTTTACTTGACTTTCTGACATCAATAATGTCAAATGTTCATGATGTTAGTGTCCAGGGATTTGAAGTCTATGTGGTTAGACTTCATGATCTAATATAGTCATGCCCAATTGAAGACAAGGAAAACCTCCTCTCCAACTTCTCACTTAAGAGAGTCACAAAGAAAACATTGTATTTATGCTAAATAAGGCAGTCATAGCATGATGTCTCAATTTGTAACTCCCTGAAGTTTTTAACTGCCCTGGCAATAAAAAGATAGAAAGTGTTTTTCAACTTAAGCATGGTCATTTCTCTGCCACTGATAATCTCTGAAGATCTCTGTGTTGGTGTCTTGAGAACACATTTTCTACTATTCCATTTAATAGAGAAATTTATGATTGAACCTGCGTGGATATGCATCTGAGTATGGTTTATGTACATTGGGAAATTTAAAAAGTTTTACATTGCAATTTTTAGCAACAAAGTTGTTTTTTTTTTTTAGATACATGGGTTTAGTTTACAAAAATAGAATGATTTGGTATAGAACAATATTTTTCCTTGTTATTTATTTATTTTTATAGAATAAAGTCGTTTTTATTCTTGGGACCCATGTTCCAACTCCTTTCCCCCTCCTGACCCTTCCTGATCAGTCTTCAGCCTCCTCCTCTCCATCCTCCCATCCACTCCCCAGAAAGGGCAACAACTTACATTTAACAAGGAATAGAGATAGAGGCAGGGATACTTGTCTGAGCACTGGGCTGAGTCCCTGGTCCAGCTGATAGCAGAGGAGGAGCCTCTATATGAGCAATGGGATATTGACTATGAGGAAAATTCTTACAGTGATGGCTGGCTGGATCTCTAGGGAGCTCACTGAATCAAGAACAACCACCTGGGAACCATCTGGGAAAGGAACTAAGCCCTCCAAGGATAAGCAACTGTATACTGACATGGGCAATATGTGGAGCCTCAAGGTGATGGTTCAGACTGTGCATGGACTGGCATCTTGGTGCCCTTTCATCCCAGAGGAACACCTAGGGAAATTGGACTTGACTGGAGTGGATACTGAGTTAATCTACCTTAGAATAATTATTAAACACTGAGTTCTATTTACATTTTAGAATTTTATGTTTATTTTGCAATAAGTGCAAATATTAGTGCAATCTTCTTCTATAGAGTTGCTTGTGTGGAAGAAAGGAGAAGAAACAGATGTCATAAATCATGAGTTTGAAAACTGAATTTAGGAGCTAGTGAAAACTAAATGCAATCAATGAAGCCCGTCATAGAAATGTCTAGGGTACTTTTTCTACAGAGATCTATATTTAAGAAATACAAGACTGAGCTCTTACTTAGTATAGTCATTTGAAGCTATTGTGAATAATTCTTGTTGGTGAAATGTAAATGAAAATCACTTGTGTCTAGGATCACTGCTAGACCAAATGACTAAATTTTCCAAGTAAGACAACTCTATTAACCAAGCAAACTATGTGATCCAGATGCTACAGGGAGAAGATAACAGAGTTTATATTACCTTGGACCACTGTACCACTCTATTACTTAGTTCTGAATTGAAAAATTACACAGACTTATCAAAAATGTGCATAATGTGTTAAAATACTAAGAAGCCTGCTGTTTGATCTACACTTAAGATGATAAATAATTGTACAAGTACTTGTGATCACATGGTCTTTTACACTTGGAAATCCTGCTTTGGTTGAATTTCCAATAAAATCAAGCAACTAACAATTATATTACAACTACATCATTGTCTACAATTTTACAAAATACTTTCAGTTAAGAAAACTGAATCATGGAAAATTCTGATAATCTTCAAAGCTGCAGAAAGTACTAAAATATAAGTCATTGATTTTGTTCTTGTATTTCTTCTATTTAAGTAGAATTTTCAATATTGTCCATATTTTTTAGAAGATGTAATTGTACCATAACAAGATGACAAAAGGACATTTCACTATTTATAAAGTTGTAAGCACATAATCATTTCTAAAATTATTTTTCTACTTTCAAAAAATATAAAGGTGTTACTCAAATCTTTTTTGCACATTCCATGTGGTTATTTATTGCTTTTATTGAAAACAGATGCTTTGAAACACAGGTAGCTCACATGATAGCTTAATTAGAGAATATATTCTCTTATGAAAAAAACCAGGATTCTAGCTACAGTCATAATGATATAGTATCTTGACTATAAATATTATATAACCAAGTTAGGATTATTTGATTATTTTCAGTGCTGGCTCATAGAAAAATTGGCAAAAATAAAATGGGAAAAAGAAAATTTTTTCCTCTTCTTTTTTCATTGTTATGAGAGATAAAATTACAGTAGATTTTCTTGGTAGATATGGTAGTTTGATTGTAGTTGCCCCCTATCAGGTCAAAGAAAATAGCACTAATAGAAGGTGTGGCTTTGCTAGAGTAGGAGGATGGCGTTGTTAGAGAAAATGTGTCACTGTGGAGGCAGGATTTGAGGTTTTCCTACACTCAAGATACCATGCTCAGTCCACTCCATGTTGATTTTTGATTAAGATGTAGCCAGCACCATGTCTGCCTGTATGCTGCATGCTGCCATGATCTCTGCCATGATGATAATGGACTGAACCTCTGAATCTGTAAGTAAGTTACCCCAATTAAATGTTTTTCCTTATAAGAGATTCTCTTGTTATGGTGTCTCTTTACATCAGTAGAAACCCTAAGACAATAAATAATAAATACATTTAGTGTATACATTAGAAAATTTTCATCTTCTCCCATTCGACTTGAGGATATATATACAATACATACCTAGGAAAATATATATTTAGTAAATGTTCATTTATCTTATAGCATAGAAAAATACTCTTATTTGGTTTTCTTTTCTAGGTATCTGTCACTGGATCTTAAAAGCTCCTTTAGAAGAAGGGATAAGAAGGCAAGTAAGCAAGGACATAAACACTGGGAGTCAGGTCACAAACAACAAGCTCAATTTATTTTGGAAAGAGCAAGACTTATATGCCCTCCATTCTACCCAGAAAAAGGATCTACTTTATAGGCATCTGTTGACATGATGTCACTCCCACTCATTAATCCAGGTCATCTCACACCACTCCCACTCCAATACCTTTGTTAAGGCCTTTAGGTATACTAATGTGGTTCTCAAGGAATGTGTTATACTCATGCTCGCAATACTGGCTTTGGCCAACTGGTCTTCATACCTGTTAGGGCTGAATCACACAGTTACCTTTTCAAAATAATTTAGGATATATAACAGTGAGATGACACAAATATATTACTGTATGGAAATGTGAGCTTCTATGACATTGGGAAGTGGTTTGAGATTAATGATACAAACTGCCCCAGCAGTTAATCTGACATTGTATACTCTTCTCTTTTAATAAAACATGAAACAACACATGAATCACAATTATCAAGAACTATCTGTTACTGTAATTGACAGAAGAGAATCACATTCAGTTTCACTGTGTGCCTTAGTTATTACTGCTAAATATTAAACAGATATAATACACTAAAGATAAAGAAGATAGTAAAATTAAGCTAAGATATTTATAAGATGCCACAACAGAAAGCAGAATTCATGGTAACAAAATTTTTGACATTAAATACAACTTACATAGTCATGCAATGTTAAAAGTTTTCTGGCTTCAGGAGTTTCTATTGATAGTAAAATGCAACAAACATGTAATCTCTTCTATTAAGTGCGTTTAGGTAAGTAACTGAGTGAATTAACTATTTCTGGATATTCTCCAACATCGTAAAACGTTTATTCTTTTAGTTATATTATTGATGGGTACATGACTTCTTTCCAAAAAAAAGTATCTCAACATAAAACATACTTTCAAATGTTTTGATTGGTAAGAGAAGTACAACCAAATACTATATTTTATGTAGGAAATAACAATCTATATACTTTCACTGAAGCCATATAGATTAAAATAAAACAACAAATCTTATTATATTTTCTAAATAACTTTTAAGTTCAAGATTATTTAACTCTGAAATCTCATACATAGAAATGCTCTTTAAACACCCCAGGATGTAAACTTTGGAATATTTGTAATAATGGAAGAGAATCTGAAAAATAATGGTTTCAATTTATATTTGCATTGAGAGCTGTAGTCGCCTACTGAAAACCTCAGCATCCAGCTAACTCTGTTTTTAGTTCACACTGTTTTATTAGCATATCCAAGAAAATTTAAGGGTTTGGCAGCATAATAACATAACAATTTTTTCAATAATGAATATGTGAGAGATCTGCAGTCCCATGAATTAGTGGTTCCAATTGTTGAAACTGAACAGGAAAAACAAAAAGATGATAAGAGCCAAGGGATAATTCATGGTTTCATTGCAGTCTCTTTCTACAAAATCCAGCCTTGAGTCTGTCCTATCATCCTTTCTACATACCTTCTCTAACACCCTAAAGAGTAGACTGGCCACCCCACCTAACTGCAGACCCACTCTACTTGCCACCAGTTCATGTAACCCTTTCAATGCAGCATTTAACCTTTTCATCCAGCACTGTTTACTGCAAGACTTTGGGTTTGGATTACAATGTATATTCTGTACACCAGCCCAATACCCTCTGCCTATTTGCTCAATAAGGGTAAAATTATACCTAGTATCGGAAACATAGTACTGGAAGTTAGTGGATAATGAATCTTGGACAAAAACTTACAATTACTACTATATTGAACCAGAAAAATCCCTAATTACACTCTTGATATTGATCATAATACCCATAGGTAAGTGTAGCTCCCTCCCCTCATGAAGGCAACTTTTATTTGTAACAGAGACCACAATAGAAAACCACAACCAATTCTAATGTCGAACCAAGGAGCTCAGGCATGATAGTTGCATCTACAAAATTCCTAGTGCTTAAGGCTCAGGAAACAATTAACTTTATCTCAACATAATAAAAATCATATGAGAAATCTATAGCAAAAGTCATTCTAAGTAGGTAAAAACTTGTTGTAATTATGTCAAGAATGAAAAAATACTACCCACTCTTCCCACTCCCTTTCATTGTAGTACTCAAAGCACTAATTGAAACTAAAAGAAAAAAAGAAGTTTAAAGGAAGAGAAATTGGAAAATAAGGTAAGCTATCCCTATGTTCAATTGGCATAATATTACATATTAGAGATCCCCAGATTTCTTTCAGAAAACAGCTGGAAACAACAAATAATTTTAATCATGTGTCAGAATAAAGAATTTACCTGAGTAAATCTATGTCTTTTCTGTATACGAATAATAAATTTGCAGAGAAAGAGATAATAAACATAATCCTATGTAAAATAGCTGCAAAAATAAAATAGCTAGAAATAAACCTAACCAAGATAAATCACCTTTATCATAAAAATGCTAAGCCTCTGAAGAAAGAGTTAAAAACAGTAGAAAATGGAAAAACATCTCATGCTCATGATTTGTAAAATTAGCATTATGAAAATGACCCTTTTATCAAAAGCCATTTACAAACTTTGTGCAATCTCAATAAACATATTTATATAATTCCAGTAAACATATAATTTCTATTTTACAGACATAGAAAAATTTATCCTAAAATCCTATGGAATCACAAAATGATCCAGATTACCAAAACAATACTGGGTAAAAAGTAAATGCTGGAGGGATTACCATTCAAGATGCTAACATATGTTACAGAGCCATGATACTGTCACAAAACAGACATGTAGACATAAAAAACAAAGCACAGATATAAAAATGACTATAAATAAATTTAGTCATTTAATATTCAACAGAGATGCAGTTAACATATTCTGCAGAAAAAAAAAGCATGTTTAACAAATTATTTTTGGAAAGCTGGATTTCACATGTGTAAGAATGAAATTAAATCTGTATTTATTACATTGCATAAAAATTAACTCAGAGTGAATCAAATACGTAAATATGAAGCTCAAAACACTAAAAATTATGCAAGAAGAAAACATAGGCAATACCCTTCATAATATAGGTAGAAAAGTGTTTTTAAATAAGACTTCATTTTCTCAATTATTGAGAACCATAATCCAAAAATTCAACCTCATAAAACAAAACAAAACAAAAAAAATGTGCACAGCTAAAGAAACAATCAACTAGGTAAAGAGGGAGCCCTCAAAACAAAAGAGAATCTTTGTGGGCTGTACATATGACAGAAGATTAATATCCAGAATATACACATTGTTAAAAATAAAGAGCAAAAACAAATAAGCAAACAGACATTCAAAAAGTAGCCTGGGACATGAAGAGAGAAAGAATTCTTAAAAGAAAAATGACTGAAAAATATCTAAAAAGTTATTTATTTTTCCTAGCAATTAGAAAAATTAGATCAAAGCAAATTTGAGGTTTTATCTTATACCCATCATAATGGCAAAGATCAACCAAACAACTAAAAGCAAATGCTGGAAGGGATGTGAAAAAAATTAAATCCTCATTCACTGTTAGTGAGATTGTATATGAATCCAGATATCATATAAAACAGTTCATACATTCTTTCAAAGTCTAAAAATAACCCTTGCTTGATAACAGTTTATGTTATATGCAGTTTTATGATCTTAAAGTTAAAACCTTTTGTTTAAATCAGAGAAAAAAATGGAGAATGAGTGTATAATACTTTTTACACATTGTAAACAAATGCTACTCTTATTGATTTAATAAAAGTTGACTGGCCAATAGGTAGCCAGTAAGTGGAGTTTAGGTGGGAGAACCAGAGGGAGAGGTTGCTGAGAAGAAGGGCAGAGATGGAGGAGCAGCCAGATAAACACAGAAGAAGCAAGAAACAAATATGCCTCAAAATGCCTCTTTTGTAGTTGTGCAGTTTCCTGAGAATTCTTGAGGTAGCCCAGACTCATAGACGATCCATCTACAGCATTATTTGAGCTCTACACTTTCTTATCTCACAGAGACTAAATAGAAAGCTATAAAGTTTAATGGACACCTGTGAAAATGTTAGATTTAAGGAGATTCAATAAAGATACTGAATAGTTGCATGTGTCATACATCTCCATTTGTAAAGCAGATGCTAAAATTATGGTCAACTTGTAATAGAATTTTTCCTAAAGATTGGACATTTATGGTTCTAGCAGTCTTGGAAGTTGAACTTAAGTCTTTAAGTCTTACATTAAAGAACCTGGGAAAAGAATGAAGCTAAAACCTTTTAACAACTCAATATGGTAAGATGTATAGAAATGTCACAAGACCAACTACTTGGGGAAGGAAATAATATTAATTTACAAAGGGGATCTATATATGATGATCACATCCCGGCTTTAATGGCAAATGGTAGCCTTAAATGTTTGAGATGTAATTGAAGAAGTGAGAAAGAAATTTGAGGTTTTTATTTATAAAAGTGCTCCAAGGGCCAAAAGAAACCTTTATAAATTTCTTACATAAATGGACTTCAGCAATAAATAGAATAGATTCATAAGCTAGGCAAATAATAATTGAATCTCTGAATTTTGAGTATGCTAACTCACAATGAAAAGGATAGTAAGGCCACTAATGATGAGTTTAGCACCCTTGGAGTATTGAATCTAGGAAATAATATGAAATTTTATAATTATGATGACAATTGGGTAAGAGAAATTATTTCTAGAAATTTGAAAAAACAGTATATCAAATGTTACAATTGTGAAAATCAAGGTCATCTAAAAAGAAACTATAAACAAAGCATTCCTAGAAACAATGACTTTCCTAAGAATGAACCCAGAAGTCTGCCCCTCCCTTCATGTAGAACATGTGGCAAATGCAGGCAGTGAACCAATGATGTAAGTATATAAGGGACGTATAAGGTAATTTAGTGTATTTGGGAAACACCCTGAGAGTCATCTCAAAGGCTCCCATATCAAATGTAGTTTAGTTTTATCTTCTAATTCCAAAAGAAACAACTTCCCAGAACAATTAAAGAACCTAAAGCTTATTATGAAAAACTACACTGCTATGGATGATAGAATAGCCATAGAAAAGTAAACTAAAATTTAGACAGAACCATAAAATAATATTTTGGTAAACTCATAAATGAAAAAAGATAAAAATTAGGAATATGAATAAATGATGTTGTCATTGGAGATCTTATAGACACAGGTGCTAATGTAATAATAATTTAACCACAATCTTGACATCTAAATTGATCCCTAAGGGACATAAAAGTTTAGCTTTTTGCAATTGGAACATTATCCCAAGTAAAACAGAACATGAGATGGCTTGAATGTTTAGGGCCGGAAGGACAAAGAGGAAAATTGAAGCCATATAAGGCTAACATTGTCATGAATTTATGGGAACAAGAATGGAATATTCAGAGTAATATTCCTCCAATTTCAGATATGAACCATAAATTAACATGTATTTGTCTGAAAAAATATTAGAAGGTATTATAAAAAAAAAAACTACAGTCACCAAACATTCAGGTTTTACAAAAAAGGTACAATATCTGATCTATCAAGGCAATAACAAACACCTCTACCTTTAAAATAGTTCACATATAAGCCTATATGGGTTCAGCAATGACTTTTAACAAAAGAGAAATTGCAGGCCTTAGAACAGCTGATATATAATCACTTAAATGCTTAGCATATTGAAGAATCAACCATCCCTAGGAATTTTCCTGCATTTGTAACAAAAAATTAATCTGGAGAATGGAAATGGCAACATATCTAAAAGCATTTAACAAGGTGCTTCAGTCAATGAGCTCTCTACAGTCTGGAATTCTTTTGCCTTCTCAGTTACCTAATGAATGGCCTATCATAGTTATTGACTTAAAAGATTATTTCTTCACTATATCTCTACAAGACAGGACAAGAAAGTAGCCTATATGTAGATACCAGTGGAAAGTTCTCCCACATGGACTATTAAAGAGCCTCACTGTTTGCCAAGATTTTGCAAAACAGCTGTTAGAAGAGATATGTAAACAATCTTCACAACCTATCATTTACCACTATATGAACAACATCTTATTGGCTGACTCAAATATAGATACTTTAGAAAGAATGTTTGAAAAAGTGAAAAAAATGCCTGCTTGGGGATTACAAATTGGTTCTGGAAATATACAGTAGCGATTCCTTTAATTAATTAGGTTATAAAATAAGTCTATAAAAATTAGTCCCTAGAATTTGCATATCAATAAAGATCCATTGTGAACTCTTGATTTCCAAAGATTTATAGAAGGCATTTTCAATATACAGTCCACTCCTGGGATAAAAAATATTATAAACTAGATAATTTGTTCAAAACATTACATTTTGACAAGGATTTAAAACACTCTTATAATGGTATTAATGGATTTTACAGAAAGAATTGTTTTACAGATTGAAATTGCTTATTTTACTCCTGATGAGTCACAACTAAATAGTTAGCAGAAGAGAACTGGCCATGAGAGAAGCAGGAACAGGAAAGAAAGAGAGAAGTCATAAGGAAAATGAGTATGGGTAGCTGAGAGGGGAGACTGAGCAGAAGTGAGTTTAAGGTAGGGTAGGAGGCAAAAAGACCTCTTTGAAATGCATAGTAAATACTTGTGATGCTGAGGAAACTGGAAGGTCATAGAATTTAATATTTTTCCCTTTTTTTTCTTTTGGAATTTGGAGAAATGGAGTTTCCTTGGGATCAAACATTAACATTAGTCTCAGAAATAATAACAGCAAGTTCTGTACCTATATATTTGCCCCAGATAATCATCAGCTTGTTTTGAGTTTCCATGATTATTCATGTCTTAACAAGTCCTAGAGTGTACTGAGATAATGCATTATTAATAAAAATTGTTGCAGTTTTCTAACCAAAAAGTATCTCCAAAAAATTCAGTATATTATTGCTTACACACTTTTAAGTAGTATTTTATGGCAGAGCATTTCCTGCTTTGTTACTTGTATTTGTTTCCTAATCTTCCCATATTCTATACATGTCCATTAGATGTACATATTTCACAAAGAACTTCTCTTGAAAGAAAGTAAAGAAGAAACAATTTTCTTCAAAATTTTTCTTACAATATTTCAATGTTGAAGGTGAAGTTTGCTCAGATAAGATGGTGATTTTTCATTGTTTATTGCTAGGAACAAAAGCCAGGGCAATGAGCACTTTTTCACCAATATACACTCCAAACCCAAGAAGAAAATATTTGAAAAGAGTGTTACAAGATAATATACCACCGTTAATGGATGTTCTTTGAGTGAGAGAAAGGTATCTCCCTTGGTAGATTGCTTGCCTAACATATGTGAAGCTCCTAGGTTTAATCTCCAGCACTGCATAAGCTGTGTATGATGGTACATGCCTATAATACCAGTACTTTGGGTAGTAGAAGTATAAAGATCAGAAATTTATGGTAATCCAGGGCGACATAGTAAGCATCAGGTCAACCTAAGCTATTGAGACCCTCTCTCAAAAATGTGCATAAATTAAAGTTAAAAAAAATCTGTGAAAATGAAAGTATTTCAAGGAATAAAATATTTTTCTATATACTTCTTGAAGTAATGGGTATCTTATATTTATAAACATACAAATATTAATGTGAAGGCTGTTTAAACTAGCAGAAATTCAAATTGATTACTATATTCATATAGCATTGTAAAACATGGAGGACTAACTACATAAAAAAGAATAAAACACTGTACCCTGTACTCTTCTTAAGTGGACTCTATCAAGTCAAGAGATTTTATTTCAAAAAATGTATCGGTGATATTGACAGAGAGTTAAATAATTGGGTCCTTACACACAATGTAACACTCAGAATCACTGCTCCTAATTTGTTCATATCAGAATTTATAAAGTCATATATAAATTATAAGCACTAAGAAAATATTAGCTTTACTAATGGAGCTTCATAATAAATATATGAAATGGAGTGGCTGTTCTAAATGTAGATGCTACTGCACATGAATTAATTTCAGCATTTGTCTACCAAAATAAAAGTCATCACAACAAAATAATCCCTTTGTGGGAGAATTAGGGATCAAGGAAACTATCAATAAGCAGAAAACAATAATAAAAAGAGCTATTAGTAGGATAGAGGAAGTAAAATAGAGAAGGACAGGGGATATAAAGAAGAAATTCTAAGTTTGGTATTTTTGATAAGGCAACTTAAAATATTACTTAAACCTTTTCATAACATTCTAATGTATCTAATTTTACTTATACAATTACATATCTATAATTGAATCTCTCCTATAGTTCCAATAAGTTCAATAAGGCAAAAAATTTTGTCTTTATTTTTCATCTTGTATCTTTTCTGTGAAAAACAGTATCCAACTCATAGAAGATATTCAAAGGAAAGTTGTTATAAACTAAAACAAAATGGTGTACGATTATTTTAATTCTTTCACTTTCATTATTGATTTTCAAATGTGCAGCGCATTGCCTAATTTCAAATTCAATATACTATTATTATGTGGCAACAATGTCCTTTCTTTTTAAGTCTATGAAGTAATGGTAGACAAGTTTATGGTCTCTTAAAATAAAATGATAGTAAAGTAAACAAATAATTGAGTCACATACAGCTTTTCATTCATTTACAACTTCTAAAATTGAGATAGCATTTCAATACATTCTATTCCTTTATAGTTGCTTCTTTTCTGTTGTATCAATTAAAATTTCAACTATTAAATTTTAAAAGGCTTTAAAGATTTGGAGTTGTGAGTATATAACCTGGAGTAATCATAGGAACCAAGGAAGTTGAAGAGGTTACGGGGTGGCTGGGAGGTCTAGAGATGGGGACAGAGAACACAGGTGCTATGAAAATAAAAATGGGTAAATGTGTGTGTGTGTGTGTGTGTGTGTGTAAAACAGTTTAAACAAAGTTACTCTATTTGGAGTGACAATATTCCCTCAAATACCCAGGCACTATACAACCAAGTACAGAATAAATCCTTTTGGGTCTCTAGTCAAAGTATTTTAATAGATCCCCAAAATAAGACAGACTATAACCATTGCCTCCAATAATAAGAAGCTAAGATCCTATTGATGAAGCCAACACATATTTATAGGGATGTGAAGAATCTAGCTGAAACGGACCTAAAAGTCTCCACCATGAGCCATAAACAAAAACATTTTATCACTGTAACTCTATAGCATAACTTGAAGTCAGGGATGGTGATGCCTCCTGAGGTTCTTTTGTTGAGCAAAATTGTTATGGCAATCCTGCCTTTCCTGTTATTCCAAATGAAATAGAGAATTGTCCTTTCAAGATTTGTTAAAACATTATGTTGTGATTTTTGATGGGAAGGGCACTGAATCTGTAGAATGCATTTGGTAGAACTGCCATTTTTACTATGTTGATCCTGCCTATCCAGGAACACGGGAGAGCTTTAAATTTTTCTGATATACTCTTCAATTACTTTCTTCAGTGATTTAAAGTTTTTGTCAAATAGATATGTTACTTCTTTGGTTAGAGTTACTCCAAGGTATTTAATGCTATTTGCAGCTATTATAAAGGGAGAAGTTTCCTTTATTTCTTTTTCAGCCCTTTTATCTTTAGTGTATAAGAGGGCTACTGATTTCTTTTTTTATTTATTTTGAATTTATCAAGAAAAACAGTAAAATGAATTTAAAATGCTGATAAGTTAACAATAACTATAAGAAAATAAAAATCATAAGCATGAATTATCAAGGGTGATAATGCAAATAAGTTTGCTACACATAAAATTACTTTGTGTTCAGCTTTCCCCCTGAATTTTTTTTTGTATCCCTGTACATCTTCATTCAAGGTCCCTATCCCCTCCCGCCATATCAGGTCATTTTTTCTTTCTCCACAACTTCCCATCCCCACCCTGGGCAGGCTGCAGACAGTCCCATGGTCCCACTGAACCAATAAGGCTTAGTTCAGTCTCCACTCCTGGCAAATCCAGTTTTGTCCCTCCTCCCTCAAGAGTGAGTCAGATGTTCCTATAGGTGGAGTGGGATCCAAAGGGTCAGTCCAGGGTGTTTCTGATCCCAAGCTATTCAGTGATTGTTGTTTGCAGCTTGGGCATGCTTGGCTTTTTTCTTGTTGGTTTGTTTAGAGACCACTAATGAGTGAGTACATCACCTGGTTATCTTTCTGAGTTTGTGATACTTCGTTCAGGAGGATATTCTCCAAATCCATCCATTTGCCTGCAAATTTTAGGATATCATTTTTTCTTACTGCTGAGTAGTATTCCATTGTGTAGAAGTACCACAGTTTGTTAATCCATTCTTCAGTTGAGGGACATCTAGGTTGTTTCCAGGTTCTTGCTATTACAAATAATGCTGCTATAACAATGTTGAGCTAATATCTTTGGAGTGTGAATGTGCCTCTTTAGGGTATACAACCAGAAGTGGTATTGCTGGGTCCTTGGGGAGATTGATTCTCAATTTTCTGAGAAACCACCATACTGCATTCCAAAGTGGCTGAACACTCCCACCAACAATGGAGTAGTGTTCCCCTTGATCTGCATCCTCTCCAACATAGGCTGTCATTTGTGCCTTTTATCTTAGCCAATCTATCAGGAGTTAGGTGGTATCTAAAATTTGTTTTGATTTGCATTTCTCTGGTGGCTAAAGATGATGAACACTTTTTCAGGTGCCTTTCAGCCACTTGTAATTCCTCTGCTAAGAATTCCCTTTTTAGATCTGAACCCCATTTTTTTATTGGGTTATTCAAGGTTTTGGGATCTAGATTCTTGAGCTCTTTATATATCTTAGAGATCAGTCCTCTATCACTTGTAGGGTTGGCGAAAATCTTTTCCGATTCTGTATGATGTCGTTTTGTCCTATTGACAGTGTCCTAGGCTTTACAGAAGCTTCCTAGGTTCAGGAGATCACACTTATTGATTGTTGGTCTTAGTGTCTGTGCCACTGGTATTATATTTAGGAAGTGGTCGCCTGTGCCAGTACATAGAAGTGTATTTCCAACTTTCTTTTCTATCAAGTTCAAAGTGGCTGGGTTTATGTTGATGTCTTTGATCCACTTGGATTTGAGTTTTGTGCAGGGTGACAGGCTGGCATCTATTTGCATTTTTCTACACACTTCCATCCAGCTATGCCAACATCATTTGTTAAATATACCATCTTTTTTCCATTGAATGTTTTGGGCCTCTTTGTCAAAGATCAGGTGTTCATAAGTTTTTGAGTTAATGTCTGGATCCTCAATTCTATTCCACTGATCCACAAGTCTGTTTTTAATGCCAGTACCAGGCTGTTTTTATTACTGTAGCTCTATAGTATAACTTGAAGTCAGGGAAGGTGATAACTCCTGAGGATCTTTTGTTGAGTAAAACTGTTTTGGCAATCCTGGCTTTCCTGTTATTCCAAATGAAATTGAGCATTGTTCTTTCAAGGACCAAAAAATATTGTGTAGAGTTTGATGGGCAGTGCATTTAATCTGTAGAGTGCCTTTGTTAGAATTGCCATTTTTACTATGTTGATCCTACCTATCCAGGAACATGGGAGAGCTTTCCATTTTCTGATATCCTCTTCAATTTCTTTCTTCAGTGATTTAACATTTTTGTCAAATAGGTCTGTTACTTCTTTGGTTATAGTTACTCAATGTATTTAATATTATTTGCAGCTATTATGAAGGGTAATGTTTCCCTTATTTCTTTTTCAGCTCTTCTGTTTTTAGCATATAGAAGGGCTACTGATTTTTTTTGAGTTAATCTTGTATCCTGCTACATTGCTGAAGTTGTTTATCAGCTGTAGCAATTCCTTGGAAGAATTTTATGGGTCACTTATGTATACAATCCTATCATCTGCAAATAGAGATAGTTTCACTTCTTCTTTTCCAATTTGTATCCCCTTAATCTCTTTTCGTTCCCTTATTGCTTTAGCTCAAACTTTGAGAACTATATTGAATAGATAAGGGGAGAGAGGACATCCTTGACTAGTTTCTGATTTTAGTGGAATTGCTTTGAGTTTTTCTCCATTAAGTTTGATACTGGCTGTCAGCTTCTTGTAAATCGCCTTTATTATATTTAGATATTCTCTCTGTATTCCTCATCTCTCCAGGGCTTTAATTATAAAGATGTGTTGGATTTTGCCAAAGGCTTTTTCAGCATCTAAGGATGTGATCATGTGGTTTTGTTCCTTTAGTTTGTTTATATGATGGATGACATTTACAGTTTTTCTTATGTTAAATCAGCCAAGAGTGCTACTGATTTCTTTCAGTTAATCTTGTGAGGAGAAGAGAGTGATTGGAAGGAGTGGGAGGGGGCAGGGAGCTTGAACAAGAATATACATGGATAAAAGATATGACTTTATTCAAATAAAAATGCATTTAATTGGACTTAAGTCTTTCATACTATGAAAAAATTCATGTCGTGTACTACTGGTTAGTGGTGTTATAAACATGATAGGAAAATCCACTATTGTCACTTTCCTAAACCAATATAATTTGTAACTGCATTCTGAATTGTTACTCTTATATCCATAGACATGTGTAGCTCTTACTACTCATAAAAAAAAATCTTTTTTGTAATATATAGTGACTACTACATAATTCCACAACTGGTTAAAATCAAAGAATAACATAATATTGTATGTTAACCCCCAAATGATACATCTAAAAAACAATTACTACACACAAAGCTCAGGGATCATTACAGAATAGGGAACAGAAAGATTGAAAAAGAAGGGACCAGGGTGCCTACTGTGAGATAGTTTTTTTTATATATGATAGAGAAATTTCATATATAAAATTGCAATAATACATTCATCTAAACAAGACATAAATAATGATAGTACCAGATAATATGCTAACTTGGATAGGATAAATTTCACAAGCCTAGCCAACCACTCAGAAAAAGAGTTATCAACTATTAATGGCTGCTGAGAAAGCAAAATATTAGTGTCCCCTAGGTACAATCCCACTAATAGAATATTCAATTCTAAATTGTCAGACCTAAACTAATGTACTTAAACAAAACTAAGTGGACTCAGCAATGTATCATATGTAGCATATGTATGTATGCCTAGATGTATATATAACAACAATAATAAATGCTGGCTGAGGTCAATAATTCGAAAGTGGAGCATATGAAGAGTTAGAAAAAGTGGTTGAAATGATGTTAAATATAGTGCTCACATATGAAATTACAAAAATATAAAACTTTAAACAAAGATCTGAATTATACACATCCCTTCTAAAAATTCTAAGTGCAAAATCTGAAACATTTTTTAAAGTTATTTTACAAATAATCAGAGAAAAGGGCTAAATATTTTATTTTGATGGTTTCCTTTTTTAGATCAAATAAATAATATCTATGACAATATTTCACAAAAGGAAAATCATAATAACCTCTTAAAAATAGCCATATGATTTTTGTGTATGTATAAGGTAATAGAAAATTAGTATTCTAATGGGTTGACATTTTATTTATAAAGAAAATATAGTTCAGTGTTTAACTGTAAAAAACAAAAGAATAGCACAAATTTTGCATTCATCTTTCCTCGTTGTCTTGAGCTACATTGTTTTATTAAATGTGATTAATTAAATATATTACCAACCACTGTGCATGCCAGATCAAAATGTCCTGTATAGCACCATCTATAAACTTCATGTCAATTTGAAATCTGCTATGGAAATGAATTCTACGCTTTTCTTCCTATTTCTAGTTATTGTGTCAATGGTAATTTATCTATTACTATATTTTAAGTTCTTGCTATTATTGATATTCATTTATCTAGCTCATTTTCTCTAACATAAGACATCTAGACAGTTAACTCTAGTTTCAGTGCCATTTTACAAAGAAACTTGAAACTATTTACAGAATCAACTCTACTAAAATTTAATTAATGAACCTCTTGTTTTTACAGTTATTACTGTTGCTCAAACAGCTTGTTGGGATCATTCTATCCCTTTCTATGGAAATCTCTGTATTATGTGGTAATTTTATAATTTTACTTCTTTAACTCCACTAGCCAACTCTGAATAATGTGATTTTTTTAAATTCATATCCACAACCATGAACTATTTTTGTGACTTCTGACCCTTTCATCTGATTACTACTACCAATTCTCAGGCTTATAAAGACTGAAGATAAAACTTATATTTCAAATACAATACTTCAATTTAATGGAACATACCTACTCTTTTATAATAAAATATAGTGCATCTTCTTTTTCCGTTTTGTCCAGTGTAGAAAAATGAAGATTTCTGTTTGAAGCACTAATGATGCCTTATAATTAAATAAGTTATACTAATAAAACTTAAGCTATTATCTTATTTAAAACACCACAATTAAGTTTCATTACTAACTAATGAAAGTTATAAGCTATATTTTATTTAGCTTAAAATATTTTATTATACCAAATATAATGAAATTAAATGTGTGTTATGCATGTTTTATAATTTGAACACGTACAATGTCATGTATCTATAACCAAAATTATGACACCAACTATAACAACAAAAATTATTTCATTTTTTGTAGCTAACACTTTTATCTGTTCTGAATCCCTAGCAACTATTAATCTATTTACTATTCTTATAGCTTTGTCATTTTAGAACATCTTATAAATGTATTGATTAATTCAGAGACATTTTCATGTGGTTCTATTTCAGTTAAAAATATGTTTAAGATTTATCTGTTGTTTCACGTCAGTAGATTTTTTTTCAGTGCTGCTAAATAGCATTTTGTTATATGAATGTATTACAGTTTATCTATTTGCCAGAAGAAGGACATTTGGATTGTTTACAATATGTGGTGATTATGCTAAAGGTGTTCTACATACTTGGATCCAGGTATTTGTATGAGCTAGAGTTTTATAATTTCAAAACAAATAGAAATACTTTGTCATATAGTATGTGTACTTCCCCTTGAAACACACTTTTAATATGTCTTCTTTCTAAAGTGGCAATTGCCATTGAATTTTCTAAGTGCTCTGGATGCTTGCTCTCAAGCAATATTTTAGCCACTCTAATAAACTTGTTGCATTAGCCAGGGTTATTTAGAACAGAACTGATACAATACAAACATTTTATACATGAATTTAGTAAATTATCATATGCAATAAAATTGGAATAGTAACAACATTTTTCTACTTGAGAGATGCCTAAGGCCCTTTAATTGTTATGTAGAGCCAGGGTACCTCAGTAGTCACAATCTGATATTGATGTCTTGAAGGGTTTCTGTAGAGCTAATTACTGATCCACAGTTATATTGGAAGCCTGGAAACTCTTGGTCTTCACACATTAATTAAGGTCATCAGGATACTTCTTCAACTGAGGCTTCATGTTCATTTTTGAGAAGTTGGCTTTTAAAATAAACCACCACACATGAGGAATTGATTCATTGTGGTTTAAATAGATTTTTCCTGATGACTAAGAATATTGAGAAATTTTTCATGAGGTTGTTTACTATCTACATGTCTTTTGGGTATGTGTTCACATATTTGTTCTTTGAAGCATGTTCCTTCTCAGTCATCAGTTTTTAAATATACTTATGCATTCTAGAAACAAGTATGTAGACAAATAAATGAGAGACAAATACTTTTTACTGTCAGTAATTTATTTTTTCTTCAAAGTATATTCCTCCCTTTGTATGTTTTGTTTTAATTCCTGCCTGTACTTGCATGAGTGTGGTGTAGATATAAGAAGTAGGCCTATGGAAAGGGTTTTTTTTTTAAGAGTGAGATTATTTTCTATCTGCCAACCCTAGAATTCTGTGATCTCTTTCCAATTTTCGTATATCCCTTAACAATTTGTTAGCAATTCCATTTTACTTTGCTGTGTTAAGAATTATAAGATAAGCAGGGGACATATTCACTTATTAGTGGACTTTAAACAAAAGCAAAGCATATCCAAGCTGTAAACCACAACCACTGAACAGCATGGGATCTGAAACACCTTTGACCTGCACCTTTGAGCCCATTCCCTCCAGAAGAACACCTGACCCAGTCTTGATGTTTTGGTGAGGAAGGCTAATCTGCCTGGATTGGATGTTGAACTAAGCCACCTTGGGACCTTGTGTCCTCCTCCCTTGCTGGGGAGGAGATAAAGTGATGGTGAGAAGAGAGAGTAACTGGGAGGAGCGGGAGGGGGAAGGGAGCCTGAACAATGGTATATATGGATAAAACATATGCTGTATTCATAAGAAAAAAGATTACAGATTATTCTGTGTGTATTCAACCATTGTTAAATTACCCAACCCATACCACATAAGCAAGTATAATAAATCCCCTTTGTGATAAAAAAAAAGTGCTCACACAAGTCCCCTACCTCTTCCTCTTTCTCTGCTCACTTCCAACTGTGTACCTCTGCCTGCTGCTCTAATAAACTCTCGTGTGGTACACCCAGTGTTGAAATTCCATTCATGCACCACTTGCAAAAAACTAACAATGGCATTTCTTTCTTTTAAATTTTTAAAGTCCACTAATGAGTGAGTACATCCCCTGCTTATCTTTCTGGAATTGTGATATCTCACTCAGGAGGATATTCTCCATATTCACCCATTTGCCTGCAAATTTTAGGATAGCATTTTTTCTTACTGCTGAGTAGTACTTCATTGTGTAGATGTACCACAGTTTGATAATCCATTGTTCAGTTGAGGGGCATCTAGATTGTTTCCAGGTTCTTGCTACTATGAATAATTCTGCTATGATCATAATTGAGCTAATGCTTTTGGGGTGAAAATGTTTGTCTTTAGGGTATATGCCTAAGGGTGGTATTGCTGGATCCTTGGGGAGATGGATTCCCAGGTTTCTGAGAAACAGCCATACTGCATTCCAAAGTGGCTGAACAAGTTTACACTGCCATCAACAATGGAGGAGTATTCCCCTTGCTTTGCGTCTTCTCCAGCATAGGCTGTCATCTCTGTTTTTATTCTTAGCCATTCTGACAGGTATAAGGTGGTATCTCAAAGTTGTTTTGATTAGCATTTCTTTAATGACTAAAGATGTTGAGCACTTTTTCATGTGCCTTTCAGCCATTTTTAATTCTTATGTTGTGAACTCCCTTTTTAGTTCTGAACCCCATTTTTTAATTGGGTTATTTAGGATTTTGGACTCTATTTTCTTGAGTTCTCTCTGTTTTTTAGAGATCAATCCTCTGTCACTTGTAGGGTTGGTAAAAATTTTTTCCCATTCTGTAGGCTGTCAATTTGTCTCATTGACTGTGTCCTTGGCCTTACAGAAGCTTCTCAGATTCAAGAGGTTACACTTATTGATTGTTGTGTCTGTGCTACTGGTGTTATATTTAGAAAGTGGTTACCAGTGCCAATTCATTGGACGGTATTTCCCAATTTCTTTTCTACCAAGTTCAGTGTAGCTGGGTTTAGGTTGAGGTCTTTGATCCACTTGGATTCAAGTTTTGTTCAGTGTGAAAGGCTTGGATCTCTTTGCATTCATCTACAAGCTATCACCCAGTTGTGCCAACACCATTTATTGAAGATATGATTTTTCCATTGGATATTTTTTGGTAACTTTGCTGAAGATCAGGTGTTCATAGGTGTGTGGGTAAATGTCAGGGTCTTTAATTCAATTCTATTGATCCACAAGTCTGTTTTTATTCCAGTACTAGGCTGTTTTTATTACTGTAGCTTGAAGTCAGGGATGGTGATGCCTCCTGCAGTTCTTTTATTGGGCAGGATTGTTTTGGAGATTCTGGGATTTCTGTTATTTTATATGAAGTTGAGTATTGTCCTTTCATGGTATGTAAAAACAATGTGTTGGGATTTTCATGGATATTACAATGACTCTGTAAATTGCTTTTAGTAAAATAGCCATTTTTACTATGTTGATCCTACCTATCCAGGACCATGAGAGATCTTTCCATTTTCTCATATCCTCTTCAATTTCTTCCTTCAGTGACAAAATTTTTGTCAAACAGGACTACTACCTCTTTGGTTAAAGTTACATCAAGATATTTAATGCTGTTTGCTGCTATTATAAAGGGTGATGTTTCTCTAATGTCTTTCTCAGTCCTTTTATCTTTTGTGTATAGGAGGGCTTTTGATTTTTTTGAGTTGATCTTGTACTCTGCTATATTGCTGAAGGTGTTTATAAGGTCTGGGTGTTCGCTGGTAGAATTTTGCGGGTCACTTATGTATATAATCATATCATCTGCAAATAGAGAGAGTTTCACTTTTTCTTTATCAATTTGTATCCCCTTAATCTCCTTTCATTCTCTCATTGGTTTAGCTAAATCTGTGAGAACTATATTGAATAGATAAAAAGAGAGAGGCCAGCCTTGTTTTGTTCCTGATTTTCGTGGGATTGATTTGAGTTTTCTCCATTTTGTTTGATGTTGGCTTTCGGCTTACTGTATATCGCCTTAATTATATTTAGGTGTTTCCCCTGTATTCCTGACTTTTCCAGGACTTTTATCATGAAGGAGTGTTGGATTTTGTCAAAGGCTTTTTCTGCATCTAATGAGATGATCATGTGGCTTTTTTCTTTCAATTTCTCTATATGATGGATGACATTCACAGTTTTTCATATGTTGAATCATCCCTGCATCTCCAGGATGAAGCCTATTGATAATAGAAATTGATTGTTTTGATGTGTTGTTGGATTCTGTTTGCCAGATTTTTGTTGAGAATTTTGCATCAATGTTCATGAGGGAAATTTGTCTAGAATTCTCTTTCTTTGTTGCATCTTTGAGTGGCTAAGGTATTAGGGTTATTTTGACCTCATAAAAGGAATTTGGCAATATTCCTTCAATTTCTACTGTATGGAACAGTTTGAGGAATATTGGTATTAGTTCTTCTTTGAATGTCTGGTATATTTCTGCACTGAAACCATCTGGACCTGTTTTGTTGTTGTTGTTTTTGTTTTTGTTTTGTTTTGTTTTGTTTTTAACTTGGGAGACTTTTAATGACAGCTGCAATTTCCTTTGTGATTATACATCTTTTTGTGTTTTAATTCTAAACATTGGATATTGAAATATTAATGAACCTAAAAATACTGAAGGTTTTCTATGTCTTGCAGTATTAACTACTTCAAGAAGTGTTAAATCTATATGTGAAAATAAGCAAGCACATTATTTCATTAGTATGCAAGTTTACTTAAATATTTAATAAACAATATATTTCTATGAAACAACAAATTATTTTAAAATGAATATCTTTGGTATATTTAATTTTCTGCACCTATTTACTCAGGGTGACATTAAAAAAAATAGGCAGAAAGAAATCACAACTGAAAAATGTTTAAGAATCTAAGATCTATGGAATAATTTTCTCTATCCAAATGAAGTTCAAATTTCTCACACTTTTGTGAGAGAAGGTACAATTTTAATGTTGAACCAGATAAAGACACTGTGAGGCAAAAACTGGAGAAGGGGAGAGAGGTATAAGTCACTATTATAAGTCTCCTTTATGTATGTTGAGAGAGAGATTCATACTATAAGCATTTTAAAGAGATAGCTTATAGCGTCTAGGTCCTTGGACATCCTTGAGTTTAAAATAGAAAAGAACTAAATTAGTATTGGAATATATTTTGAACATTTAAAGACACTGAAAGGATACTAATACCATTTTCTATAGTAACTATTCTAAGAAAATAGGAAGCAATAGAAACCTTTCCTCTGTCTTCAAATATAGTTTTCTTTTATACCTGCAAATAACAGGATCACTTGGCCTGCCCAAAAACAGAGAGGAGGGGATGTTCTATCAGATATTTAATTATATAGTAATATAGGAATTGAGCCAGATTTGTTTTGGTTATTTGATATAGTAACGCACTCACATTTTATATATTTCTGATTTTTACTCTAGAGTTCTAGGAATGTGGGCATAAGACATCAAACCAGGAATAATATACCTTTTTATATTGAAGTGATTTAATTGATAGAAAAGCTACTTGACTTAACCAATATCACACTTCTAAAAGATGAAAATGTTTACATTATCACAAACACTAAGGAAATCATCAGGGTTCCTTGAAATTTATAACAAGGTAGAAAATATAAAAACCAATAGATAAATTTCTAAATATATATTATATGTACAATTAAGTAAATTCATAATGATCTTTGACATTGAAAAACTGATTGTCTCCCAACAACAACAACAACTAAAAAGCCTAGGGTGGAACACCATCACTGCCAAATTCTACTAAATCTTAAAGAAGAGCTAACACTAATTATCCTCTTTAATTAAATAAAAATTGAAAGAACACAACACAGTTAATTTCATTGTATTTATGAAGACCTCAATACAATTTCATATAAATAAAATAAACACAATACAAATAATAAAATAAAAATTAAAAATATAGGTTAATTTTTATGATATTGATAAACAAAATTTTCATTAAAATGCTTCTAAATAATCAAACTTGTTGTGGAGATCAGGTATAATCATCTTGGCCGAAAAACTACTACACTTTAGGTCATGGTAATAGTACCTGTTCTTCTCTCTAATGGTAAATAAAGCAAAGTAACCTGCCAGGGATGTGGCTTCAGGAATCTATCTAGTCATACCATACTTGGCCTTGTCCTCAAGCATGCTAGGCAGGCTGGAGTAGAGATCTTAGAAAAGGCTTAAGTGTAGTGAAGATATTTTCCTATTCTGTAGGCTTATATTTTGTCTTATTGAACATGTCCTTTGCCTTACAGAAGCTTCTCAGTTTCAGGAGATCTCATTTATTAATTGTTGCTCTCAATGTCTGTGCTAATGGTATTATATTTAGGAAGTGGTCTCCTTTGTCAATGCTTTCAAGACTTTTTTTATACTTTCTTTTCTATCAGGTTCAGTGTAACTGGATTTATGTTGAGGTCTTTGATCCACTTGTACTTGAGTTTTGTGTATCATGGCAGTTATGAATCTATTTGCATTCTTCTACATTCTACCATCCAGTTATTGCAGCACCATTTGTTCATTATGTTCCTTTTCCTTCATTATGTATTTTTGACTTTTTGGCAAAAATTGTTTATTCATATGTAATGTGGATGAATGTCTGGGTCTTCAATTTGATTTCATTGATCCACAAATTTGTTTTTATACCAGTGCCAAGCTGTTTTTATTACTGTGTCTCTATAGGAAATTTTAAAGTCAAAGATGTTGATGCCTCCAAAAGTTCTTTTATTGAACATGGTTGTTTTGACATTCCTGTTTGTTTGTTTGTTTGTTTGTTTGTTTGTTTTTCCATATGAAGTTGGGTATTGGTGCTAGAGAAATACTTAAGAACTCACAAAGATGACTCTGGCTGAGACTCAAAGCAATATAGGAAAATATGCCCAGACTGGTCTTCCCCTGTAATCAAATTTATGATCCTAATTGTCATTATAGAACCTTCATCCAGAAACTATTGGAAGCAGATGCAGAGATCTAGGCCTTGGCTGGAGCTCCCAATACAGCCAAGAAGAAGGAGGAGAGATAATATAAACAAAAGGGATTAAGATCATGATGAGAAAACCCACAGAGATAGCTGACCTGAGCTATTAGGAATTCACTGAGGAACCTGCATAGGACTAAAATAAACCCTCTGAATGTGGATGACAGTCAAATGGCATGGGAAGTTTGTTGGGCCTCTGGAAGTGAGACCACAATTTATTCTTAATGCACAAACTAGCTTTTTGGAGCCCATTCCCTACAGAGAAACACATTTTGGCTTGGTTCTACCTCAACTAGATATGTCAGACTGAATTAACTTATGCTGGGAGTCCTTACCATCTCTGAGAAATGGATGGGGATAGTTTTGGGGGAAGCTTGGGGAGGACTGGAAAGAGAAGGAGTGAAAACACTTCTGGATATGTTAAAATATAATTTAAAAAAGGCATAAGGACAGAGTATGTCAGTCTACTAGGTATGGGCTCTGCCCTTTGGAGGAGATGGTTCACCACATTGATTACCAGATATTATGATAATAAACACAGACAACTGATAAAGAATGAATCTTTATTAAAGTGTTCACAGAAGAGCCCTCACTAATACAAGAATAATTATCAGTGGTTGCTCAAGGCTTAGGTCTTCCATCCAAGAACACGAGAAAGATAGAGGTCTGAATATGTGTGTGCAATTTTATAAATTGGCCCTTTGGCCACACCAAAAATGCAGGTGCCCCAAGACCATAGGTGATTACCAGATCTATCCTGGTTAACTAGCTATGCTTCTAGGTCTAGGTACTTGCTCTCCATTACACAAATTAAATTTAATGATCTGATGTTCAAATGCCCGTACCTGCATAAAAAGCTGAGTACAAGTGTCAGCACCTATAACCCCAGAGAAGTGAAGCAGAGACAGGTAGAGTTCCCTGGCTAGCTAGCCTGACTGAAAAGGCAAATCAGTTCAGTAAAAAGAACTGTCTAAGTATGTAAGGTGTAAAGAAACTGAGACGGACATCTCAGTTTGAACCTCTGGCCTCCATAGGAACTGATAATGTGCTCATATGTACACATGAGCTGTACATATGTGCACTATACACAAAAATATCGCGGAATAAACCCGTCACCAATTGATATGTTTCAACTAAGATTTATTTTGTTATAAAAGAGCAAAAGAGAGTTTAGCAACGCGCCGAATCCGCTGCCGTATGTAGCTGCCGCGCGCTCGAGCCGGAAGAACCGCCCCCTGCTTCCGCCGCTGCAGCCGCAGCCGCGCGCTACCGCGCGCCTGCGCGCTGTAAACAACGCCTCCCGAATACCCGCTACACAAAAATGTGAAAATATTTTAAACATCAAAATAAAAGTAAGCTCTGAATAAAATAATATGGATATTAGTATTGTTTATGCATCATCATCCTGTGATCAACTTATTTGTTGAATGGCTATTGTGTGCTCATATACTGTATCTCTTTCTAGAAACTGAAGGGTCTAAATCTTAGCAAACTAATAAAATCCTGAACAGAGAAATTTATCATTATAGCATAAGATATTTAGTGGTTGAGAATTTCATAAACGCACTATATATTGATTTGATTAAATCTACCATTTTCCCTACTTTCCAATTCCTCTCTTATAGCCCTACCACATTTCCTTCAAAACTTCATTAACTTTTTTTTGAAACACAACAAATCTTCTTAGTGGTACTTGAATTGCACAGGTTTAAGATTATGTACTAAACATGGGTGGAGGTTACAGTTCTGGGACCAGGTTCTGTCTGTGGAACATGTCTCCACATACTCCGTAGCAGACAGAAATAAACTTTGGCTGTCAGGGATCCCCCAGCTGCTGCTAAGACAAAGGAACTTGTGCAGCCACCCTGCCTCCAACTGCTCCAACAGAGAAGGACTGAGGACTCTGAAAGCCAGACTCAGACTCTGGCCAAAGGTGAGATAAGGTCAGCGAGCCCCAGCACCTAAATCTCTGCCAGGAAAAATTGTGTTCTGGTCAGGTTCCGGTTCCATGACAGGTGCTGTCTGTAGAGTGTGTCTCTGCTCACTCCGTAGCAGACAGAGATGAACTTTGGCTGTCAGGGTTCCCCCAACTGCTGCTAAGACAAGGGAACTTGCACAGCCACCCCACTTCCAACTGCTTCAAAAGAGAAGAACTGAGGACTTGAAATTCAGACCCCTGCTCAGAGCAGAGTTAGAAATTAAGCAAACCCCTTGCTCAGAGGTGACAGGAGACACACAAACCCGCTTGCCACAACTGACTAGGAGCCACCTAATCGTGAACCACTGAAGCAATGGGCAAAAGCCAGTGCAAAAATGAATATAATAATATAAAGAGCAGTAAGGTAACTCCAGAAGAAAGTGGTGATCCTACAACTACAAGACCTGAACTGAGCAATGAAGAGAAAACAGAAGGAAGCAACAGCAAAAATATCTTCATGATGATTATTGAAGCTCTAAAAGAAGATATGAAAAATTCCCTTAAACAAATAGAAGAAAATACAAACAAAAAATTGGAAGAGATGAACAAATCTATGAAGGAAACATGCCAGGAACTAAAAACTGAAATAGAAGCAATAAAAAAGGCACAAAATGAGGCAAAGTTAGAAATAGAAAACCTGAAGAAAAAAGCTGGAATCACAGATACAAGCATAATCAACAGAGTTCAAGAGATGGAAGATAGAATCTCTGAAGTAGAAGACTCAGTAGCTCAAATAGATATATCAGTCATAGAAAATACTAAAACCAAAAAAGCCATAACATGAAATGGTCAGGAAATATGGGACACCATGAAAAGATTTAACTTGAGAATAATAGGAATAGAAGAAGGAGAAGAATACCAGCTCAAAGACACAGATTATGTTTTCAATAAAATCATAGAAGAAAACTTCCCTAACCTGAAGAAGGAAATGCCTATAAAAATACAAGAAGCTTACAGAACACCAAATAGATATGACCCCCCAAAAGGTCAGCACACCACATAATAACCAAGCCATAAAACATACAGAACAAAGAAAAAATTTTAAGAGCTGCAAAAGAAAAGGGCCAACTTACCTATAAAGGCAGACCCATCAGAACACAACCTGACTACTCAAAGGAAACATTGAAAGCTAGAAGGGCTTGGTCAGAAGTTATACAGGAGCTAAAAGAACATGGCTACCAAACTAGAATATTATACACTGCAAAATTATCAATCATCATAGATGGAGTAAACAAGATATTTCTATTATTATTATTATTATTATTAACAAAGAAGTCACGCTTTCTATCCCTGTATATCCTTATTCAAGGTCCCTTCCCCATCCAACCACATCAGGTCATTCTTTCTTCTCCACACCTCCCCATACCCTCCCTGGGCAGGTAGACAGTCCTATGGTCCCACTGACCCAATATTGCTTAGTTCAGTCTCCACTCCTGGCAGATCCAGATTTCTCCCCCCTCCCTTAAGAGTGAGTCATGTGTTCCTCTAGGGGAAATGGGATCTGAAGAGTCAGTCCAGGGTGTTTCTGATACCAAGCTGTTCAGTGGTTGTTGTTTGCAGCTTGGGGATGCCTTGCTTTTTTTTTTTTTTTACATGATATTTCATGACAAAGTCAGATTGAAACAATATCTATCTACCAATCCAGCACTACAAAAAGTATTAGAGGGAAAACTCCAACCTAAGGACCTCAGATACACCCACAAAATCACAAACAATCAATAACCTCACAGAGGAATATTCCAGAGAAAGGAAATACATACAAACAGGTTACCACAAAAAATAACAGGAAATATCAATCAGTGGTTACTAAAATCCCTTAATATCAATGGACTCAACTCTCCCATAAAACATCACACACTAACAAGATGGATACAACAATAGAAGCCATCCTTCTGTTGCCTACAAGAAACACACCTCAAACAGAAAGACAGACACAGGCTTAGAGTAAAGGGTTGGGAAAAGATTTTCCAGTCAAAAGGTCCTAAGAAACAAGCTGGGGTTGCCATCCATATATCTAACAATTAGACATTAAGCTAAAAGCAATTAAAAGGGATCAAGATGGTCATTACTTATTCATCACAGGAAAGATTGGTCAAGAAGAGATTTCAATCTTAAATATTTATGCCCCTAATATCAGGGCACATATCTATGTAAAAGAAACACTACTAAAGCTCAAATCCCACATCAATTCTCACGCCCAAATAGTGGGAGACTTCAATACCCCACTTTCAACCCTGGATAGGTCAACCAGACAGAGACTCAACAGAGAAATAAGGAGTCTAAAAGAGGTTATGATGCAAATGGATTTAATAGATATCTACAGAAGCTTCCACCGAAACACAAAGGAATATACATATTTCTCAGTTCCTCATGGAACTTTCTCCAAAATTGACCACATATTTGGTTATAAAGCAAATATCAACAGGTACAAAAAAATGAAAATAATTCCTTGTAACATATCAGCCCATCAGGCCCTAAAGTTAGAGTTCAACAATATCAAAAATCAAAGAAAGCCTCCCAAATCATGGAAACTAAACATCACTCAGCTGAACCACCTCTGGGTCAAGGAAGAAATTAAGAAAGAAATCTAAGTCTTCCTAGAATTTAATGAAAATGAATCTACAACATAGCCATACTTGTGGGACACAATGAAAGCAGTCTTAAGAGGAAAATTCATAGCACTTGATGCCTATATGAAAAACGTAGAGAAATCCCACACTAGAGACCTAACAGTTCAGCTGAAAGCCTTAGAACAATTACAAGTAAACTCACCGAGAAGGAGTAGACAGCAGGAAATAATCAAACTTAGAGCTGAAATCAAAACAATTGAAACAAAACGAACAATCTAAAGAACCAATGAATCTAAGAATTGGTTATTTGAGAAAGTCAACAAGATAGATAAGCCCTTATCCAAACTAATAAAAAAAAGAGAAAGTGTCCAAATCAACAAAATCAGAAATGAAAAGGGAGACATAGAAACAGACCCCCAGGAAATCCAGGGAATTATCACACCATACTTTGAAAATCTATATTACACAAAAATGGAAAACCTAGAAGAAATCGACAGCTTCCTGCACAGGTACCATCTACCAAAATTAAATGAAGATCAGATTAATTACCAAAACAGGGCTATAACCCTGAAGGAAATTGAAGGTGTCATGAAAAGCTTCCCCAAAAATAAAAGCCCTGGTCCAGATGGTTTCAGTGCTGAATTCTACCAGACATTCAAAGAAGAATTACTACTGTTACTCCTAAAACTATTTCACATAGTAGAAACTGAAGGAATATTGACCAATTTCCTTTTATAAGGGCAAAATTATGGTAATACCCAAGCCACTCAAAGACACAACAAAGAAAGAGAACTACAGACCAATTTCCCTCATGAATATTGATGTTAAAGTTCTGCACAAAATTTGAGCAAACCGCATACACAAATATATAAAAAAATATCATCCACCATGACCAAATAGTCTTCATCCCAGAAATGCTGGTTTAACATATGAAAAAGAGTAAACATTATTCATCATCTAAAGAAACTAATGGAACAAAATCATGTGATCATATCCTTAGATGCTGAAAAAGCCTTTGACAAAATCCAACACATCTTTATGATTAAAGCCCTGGAGAGATCAGGAATACAGGGAGAATACCTAAATATAATAAAGACAATTTACAAGAAGCCAACAGCCAGTATCAAACTTAATGGAGAAAAACTCAAAGCAATCCCACTAACATCAGAAACTAGACAAGGATGTCCTCTCTCCCCTTATCTATTCAATATAGTTCTCAAAGTTTGAGCTAAAGCAATAAGGGAACGAAAAGAGATTAAGGGGATACAAATTGGAAAAGAAGAAGTGAAACTATCTCTGTTTGCAGATGATATGATTGTATATATAAGTGACCCACAAAATTCTCCCAAGGAACTGCTACAGGTGATAAACACCTTCAGCAATGTAGCAGGATACAAGATCAACTCAAAAAAAATCAGTAGCTCTTCTATATACTAAAGATAGAAGAGCTGAAAAAGAAATAAGGGAAACATTACCTTTATAATAGCTGCAAATAGTATTAAATACCTTGGTGTAACTATAACTAAAGACATAACAAACCTATTTGACAAAAATTTTAAATCACTAAAGAAAGAAAATTGAAGAGGATGTCAGGAAATGGAAAGTTCTCCCATGTTCCTGGATAGGTAGGATCAACATAGTAAAAATGGCAATTCTACCATAAGCAATCTACAGATTCAATGCACTGCCCATCAAAATCCCAACACAATACTTTTTGGACCTTGAAAGTACAATAATCAATTTCATTTAGAATAACAGGAAAGCCTGGATTCCCAAAACAATTTTGCTCAATAAAAGAACCTCAGGAGGCATACCATTGAAGACTTCAAGGTGTACTATAGAGCTACAGTAATAAAAACAGCCTGGTATAGGCAAAAAAAAAAAACAGACTTGTGGATCAATGGAATAGAATTTAGGATCCAGACATTAACCCAAAAACCTATGAACACCTGATCTTTGACAAAGAGGCCCAAAATATTCAATGCAAAAAAAGATAGCATATTTAACAAATGGTGCTGGCATAGCTAGATGGTAGTGTGTAAAAAAATGCAAATAGATCCAAGCCTGTCATCCTGCACAAAACTTGAATCCAAGTGGATCAAAGACCTCAATATAAACCCAGACACTTTAAACTTGATAGAAAAGAATGTGGGAAATACACTTCTACGAAATGGCACAGGTGACCACTTCCTAAATACAACACCAGTGGCACAGACACTAATACCAGCAATCAATAAATGGGATCTCCTAAAGCTAAGAAGCTGCTGTAAAACCAAGGACACTGTCAATAGGACAAAACGACAGCCTACAGAATGGGAAAAGATTTTCACCAACCCTACAAGTGATAGAGGACTGATCTCTAAAATTTATAAAGAACTCAAGAAGCCTTAGACCAAAACCTTGAATAACCCAATCAAAAAATGGATTTCATATCTAAAAAGGGAATTCTCAGCAGAATTACGCATGGCTGAAAGTCACTTGAAATACTGCTCATCATCTTTAGCCATCAGAGAAATGCAAATCAAAACAACTTTGAGATACCACCTGACACTTGTTAGATTGTCCAAGATAAAAGACACAGATGACAGCCTATGCTGGAGAAGATGCAGAGCAACGGGAACACTCCTCCATTGTTGGTGGGAGTGTAAGCTTGTTCAGCCACTTTGGAATGCAGTATGGCAGTTTTTCAGAAAATTGAGAATCAATCTCCCCAAGATCCAGCAATACCACTTCTGAACCTATACCCTAAAGATGCACAGTCACACTCCAAAGATATTAGCTCACCTATGTTCATAGCAGCTTTATTCATGATAGGAAGAACCTGGAAACAACCTAGATGCCCACCTACTGTAGAACAGATTAACAAACTGTGGTACATCTACACAATGGAGTACTACTCAGCAGTTAGAAAAAATGATATCATAAAATTTGCAGGCAAATGGATGGATTTGGAGAATATCTTCCTGAGCAAGGTACCACAAACCCAGAAAGATAAGCAGGGGTTGTACTCACTCATTAGTGGACTCCAAACAAACAAACAAACAAACAAGAAAAAAGCAAAGCATGCCAAGCTCCAAGCCACAACCACTGAACAGCTTGGGATCAGAAACACCTTTGGCTGCCTCCTTGGATCCCACTCCCCCTATAGGAACACCTGACTCAGTCTTGAGGTTGGGGGGAGAAAACTGGATTTGCCAGGAGTGGAGGCTGAACTAAGCAATATTGGTACAGTGGGACCTTGGGACTGCCAGCTGCCTGCCCAGGGAGGGGATGGAGAGTTGTGGAAAAGAGAGAATGACCTGATGTGGTGGGAATGGGAAGGGACCTTGAATAAGGATATACTAGGAAAATAAGTGTGAATTCTTTGTTTATAATAATAAAATAAAATAAAATAAAACAACTTGGGTGGGCCCTCAGGGGCTGTATTCCTGAGATAAATTATTGTTTTTATCCAGAAGCCATAGATTTCCAATAGCTTCTAAGGTAGGTTTGGGGTTTTATAAATTCTTCCCTGATTTGTGCTGAAATTTTGGTTCCTTTGCTCTTTGTGCAAGTCTGTGTATCCAGTAACTGCCATTGTGAAACTATGTGTTTAACACTTCTATGTTGTAATAAGTTTCTGGCCATAACTTTTGGGCCTAGACCAGAGGTTCTGACTCTTTTACCAGCAGTCCCATAGAATCCCTGAATCACACAGATGCTTAAATTAATTTTATGCTGATCAGCCTAGGGCCTAGATGCATAACTTGCTAAGTCTTAATTCTTAAACTAACCCATAACTCTTGTCTTGTTTGGCCATGTGGCTTAGAACCTTTTTTTAGAGAAGCATTTCAGTTTTTCTCTGTGTCTGCTGGTGTCTCCTCATCGTGTCTCTGTCCCATCCCTGTTGTATCTCTACCTTTCTGAGATGTTCCCAGAGTTTTCTTAGCCTAGTAGTCCTGCCCACACTTACTGTCTACCTTCAGCCAATCAGCATTTTTATTATACTAGTAGGCAGGGCAATTATTTACAATGGAACAGAATACAATCCTACTACAGTTTTATATAGCAAATACCATTTTTTTCTGTAGATGTTCAAAACCTGAAACTTTTACAATCTTTCTGCCTCATCTTCTTTAATGGTTCCTAAGACTTGAATGGAGAGGATGTAATAAAATTGTACCATTTAGAGCTGTACACTCTACAATCTCTTATTTACTGTAAGCATTAAATTTTAACCTGTGATATATACAATAAGAAAAATTAGAAGAAGTAATCTGTGTTAGGAAAAACATCTAAAATTATATTCTCTTTTTTGTTTGTTTTGAAATGCAACAACTTGTAGTACAACAAGAGTAAGCAATGAACAATGTTATTATAATAGTTAGATAACCTAGATACCCCTCAACAAAAGAATAGATAAAAGAAATATGGTACATTTCCACAAAGGAATATCATTCAGCTGTTAAAAACAATGATATTGGAAATTTTTCAAGCCAAAGAATGGAACTAAAAAGAATCATTCTGAATAAGGTAACACAAACCCAGAAAGGCAGACATAGTATGTGCTCACTCATAAGTGGGAATCAAATTTAAATTAAAGGGCAACAGCACTATAATTCTTAGCCCCAGAGATGCTAGATAATAAGAAAAGTCCAAAGAAGGAAGCATAAATTTACCTCGCAAAGGGAAATAAAAAAATCTCCAGGGTTGATTGGGGGCAGTTAGGGATAGGAACATGAGGGATGGGTTAAGGGATAGATGGAGGGGAAGTAATGGAAAAATGACTTTATGAAGGGTTACATTTTAGGGTCAAGCACAAAGATGATATAAGAGAAACTCCCATGATCCTACAAGGATGACCGCAGCTAAAAATCCTTACAATAGTGGATAGGTAGCCTGAACTGACCATCTCTTGTAATCAGATTGATAAATACCCCAATTGTCATTGGAGAGCTTTTATTCAGCAACTGATGAAATAGAATCAGAGATCCACAGTCAAGCACTGATATGAGGCTAGGAAATACTTTAAAGGAGAGGGAGAAGAAATTGGTTAAGCCAGGGTGGTTAGAGTTATCAAAAGGCAAACCACAAAAGCAACTGGTCTTGACATTGAAGCCAATATATTATGGACCAATGTCTATAGAGCTTACATGGAACAAACTTAGGCCCTCTGAATATGTGTGACAGTTGAATAGTTTGGTCTACTTGTAGAACACTTGGCAGTGGTAGTGGGGCCTGTGACTTCTTTGACTGATTTTTGGGAACCTGTCTATAATGCTGTGTTGCCTTACCAAACCTTAATACAAGGAGATGAGCTTAGTCCTACCTCAACTTGGTAGGCCACGTTTTGTTGACACACATGGCAGGCCTATGCCTTTCTGAATAGAGTTGTAGGAGGACTAAATTGGGGATGTGGGACCAAGGAGAGGTAGAGAAAGGGAATGGGAGGAGGGGAAGCTTTGGTTGGGATGTAAAATAAATTAAAATTTAATTAAAAAAAGTAAACTATGTGACACCTAGGAAAAAGCCTTATAGATGAAAAAAAAATACATAAAGTAATTTGAACACAAATAAATGTTTGTTAATTCAAGTAATATATAGAAAAATGAACTAGAGGTGATAAAAGAGGGAAAATTGTTATAAGAAACATGTACTAGGATCCCTGTTTGTGACCCTAAAACTTTAAATTCATTTTTATTAATTTTAAGTTCTGATTAAAGTTTCCTTCTCTTCTCTCATTTTTAATTCCACCTCTCTTCCCTCCCCCAATCCTCATCTCCTTCCTCTCTATTCAGAAAAGAATAGACCTCCTGTAAGCAGAAACAAAACATGGCACATCAAGTTGAGACAGGACTAAGCTCCTTTCCTTGCATCAAGGCTGAGAAAGGAGAAAGTAGGAAGTAGCCTTGAATACACTGACACAGGAGACAGCTTTCTGAATAGAACACCATTAGCAGACACTGAGATTGACCATTAATAAATAGAACCTCCTGAGACCTAAATGCTTTCATAAGAGGGAGAACATTGTTAATATGACAAAATGGCAGCCTACAGAATAAGA
This sequence comes from Sigmodon hispidus, assembly GCA_004025045.1. Lineage (NCBI taxonomy): Eukaryota > Metazoa > Chordata > Mammalia > Rodentia > Cricetidae > Sigmodon > Sigmodon hispidus. Next base: position 45,070 of record PVIH01013194.1, read on the forward strand.
AAAGATCTTCACCAACTGATAGAGGGCTAATCTTCAAAATATATAGAGAACACAAAAAATAGACATCAAAATATCAAGTAATCCAATTTTTTAAATGTGACAGTTTTAAATCAAGAATTCACAATAAACTAATTTCAAATGACTGAGATAGAATTAAAGAATTCAATATTTCTAGCCATCAGGAAAATGTAAATCAAAATAACACTGAGATACCATCTTACATCTGTCAGAATGGTTAATATCAAAGACACTAAGGACAGCTTAATTTGGAGAGGATGTGGAGTAAGGGGAACATTCTTTTGCTGCTGGTTGAAGTGTATACAAAATTGTATAGTCACTTTGGAAAATATAATGGAGGTTTCTCAGAAAATTGTGAATCAATCTACCTCAGAACCTAGGTATATCAATCTTGGACATATACCCAAAAGAATCTCAATTATAACATAAGAAAACTTGCTCAACTGCATTCCTTGCAGCATTACTCATAATAGTGAGAATATGGAAACAACCTAGATGTCCCTGAACTGAAGAATGAATTATGATAATATGGTACATTTCCACAATAGAGGATTACTTAGCTATAAGAAAAAAACAATGACATCATGAAAGTTGAAGGCAAATTGATGATACTAGAAAAAAATTACCGAGTGAGGAAACCCAAATCCAGAAAGATAAATATAATATGAATTTTGATTTATTTTAATATTCATTACATTTAATTGTAGTGGATTGAAGGAAGAAGAAGAAAAGGAGGAGGAGGAGAAAGAAGAAGAAGAAGAAGAAGAAGAAGAAGAAGAAGAAGAAGAAGAAGAAGAAGAAGAAGAAGAAGAAGAAGAAGAAATACCAGGGTACAATTCAGTTGAATTAATAGTATCAAATAAAAAAAACCATTTCTCATGAAACACATTATTGTTATAACATTAAAATTCATTTTTTTTCAAAATGACTTCTGGCTTTTACAGGAATTCTAGCTAATTAGAATTATGACACCATGTGAATAGAGTGTATTGCCTTTGACACATCCAAAAGGCATTTGCTTTAGAAATATTTCATTGATGTGTCTCATAGAAAATAACTTTCTGTTTGCCTAGAATAAGCTGAGACCTGACAGCAATTGTCTGAGCTATAGTTTTCAAATCAAAATTTATTTGCTAGGTTATCAAATGGATAATATGTAGGGCACAAGAAACTTAGCACATTAAAATTCATTTTGTAATAGCATTTGGAATTATAATTAAGGAGAGATGTGCAGAAGTACATTTCAATCTCCTTAAAGATAAAGCCTGATTTGTCAGTTTCTTTGATATCGGTGCATATGAAAAGAGCCTCTAATAAACAATTGTAGAATATTTCTCACAAACACAGTAATGTTTTTCTGACTTTATTTTAATCAAGTGGAAAACTAATGCATGATACTTCAACTATAGTTTACTTTTGAAATTTCTCTTTTATTCTGAGAAAAATCTACCCAAGAGTCTTTGATTAGATCTTCTCAATTCATTGAGATTTGAAAAGTAATTTGGTAACTTTCCATAGTTATTATTTCTAAAATGGTAAAGTGAAAACTTTGGAAGAAAAACAAAGAATAATATTTTCTCTTTCTTCTTAATATAAATACATAGCAAAATTAAGTGTGGATATTGCTTTTGCAAACTTAGTTTCTCATTATGCTCAGAGAATCCCAGTGCTTACTCCAACTTTATTTTAAAAACACTATAACTTCTCAAAGTTATAGATATCACAATTTTTTGAAATTTAATATACTTCAAATATGATACTTGTCTCATTTTTTTCTGTATAAAACATATAGTTCAAAGATCAAGTTGGGGGGGCTGGAGAGATGGCTCAGCAGTTAAGAGAACCCTCTGCTTTTCCAGAGGACCCAGGTTCAATTCCCAGCACCCACATGGCAGCTAACAACTGTCTGTAGTTCCAGTTCCAGGCAAAACACCAAATAAACAAATAAAGTTTTTTTGGGTTTTTTTTGTTTTTTTTTTTTTAAAAAATCAAGTTGGTGTTACAGAGAGAGAACAAAATATCCTGCACCCCCTAATTACTTGTTGTGCTTTTCTGCATTTGTTATCCTCAGTTGATGCATAAGGTCTCTCTCCTAACAATTATGCTAGGCTTCAATAAAGGAGAATATCATTAAAATTATTTCATTGACTTTTTTCAACATTTTTGGTTTATATTTTAGGTCTCTGGGCTATTCAGGCACTAATTTCTCCCATTTCAGAAAATATCAGAATTAAAATAATAAAAATCTGAATCAACAAACACGGAAGAGATTATCCACTATAATCAAATGGCTTCATTCTAAAGAATCAGGCATGGTTCAACATATGCTGATACCCAAAGCCACTCAAAGATGCAACTAAAAGAAGAATTACAGACCAGTCTCCCTCATGAACATTGACACAAAAATATTGAACAAAATTCTGGCAAATTTATTACAACAACATATTAAAAAATAGTCATCCACCTGAACAAGCTGTGGTATATCCAAACAATGGAGTACTGCTCAGCAGTAAGAAACAATGATATTCTATAATTTGCAGGCAAATGGAAGGAAGGATATGGAGAGTACCCTCATGAGCGAGGCTTCACAATCCCAGAAAGATAAGCAGGGGGTGTATTCACTCATTAGTGGACTTTAAACAAAAAGCAAAGCATGTCCAAGCTGCAAACTACAAACACTGAACAGCTTGGAATCTGAAGCACCTTGAACTGGCACTTTGGAGTCCATTCCCTCCAGAGGAAGACTTGAGCCAGTCTCGATGTGGGGATGAGGAAAGTGGATTTGCCTGGAGTGGATGCTGAACTAAGCCACCTTGGGACCTTGGGACCTCCTGTCCTTTTCAGGGAGGAGATAAGGAGATGAGAAGAAAAGTGACTTGTAGGGGCAGAAGGGGAAGCACATTTGAACAAGGGGATACATGGATAAAAAATGTGACTTTATTAATAATAAAAAAGGAGAAAAAATATCAAATAATAAATGTATATATGAAAAATATCTTTTTAAAAAGGAAAAAGTGATATTATGTTTAATAACAGGGTTTCACCGGTTTTGTAACTTTTAAAGGCTTGGTTTATTTTTTTAAGTTTTATGGAATAATCTGAAATGTATTTGACTTAGTTTTTTAAGTTATAGTAGAATTCTGTAGTAAATTCATATCTTCTTGTGTTTGTTTTTGTTATTGCTGTTTTTTAGTTTTAGTATGAAGTATTTTATTTTAAGGTTACAAAGTATGCATTTGTTAAAATCATTCATTGAATTTAGATTTAATTTTGCTATCTAAAAACTCACCAGTTTTTTTCAGAATCTTCAATTTATCGAAACAAATTGATAATGTATGTCCTTACGATTTTCAGGAATTTTATTCATATCTGTTATAATGTTTCTGTTTCAATTTCTACTTTTATTGAAGTAGGTCTTCCTCTTTTTTGTTTAATTTGGTTAAGAATTTGCCATTTATGTTTAATCTTTAAGAAATAAATAAATAAATTTTTAAAAAGTCATCCACCATGATCAAGTATGCTCCATCCCAGAAATGTAGGGATGGTTTAGCATAGAAAAAAATTTGAATGTCATCTATCATATAAACAAATTGAAGGGAAAAAAACAAATGATCATTTCCTTAAATGTGGAAAGGCTTTTGACAAAGTCCAACACTGCTTTATAGTAAAACCCCAGGAGAGATCAGGAAAACAGGGATAATAACTAAATATAACAAAGACAATATATAAGAAGCCAACAGCAAACATCAAACTAAATGTAGAGAAACTAAAAGCAACCCCACTAAACTCAGGAACTGGACCAGGCTGTCCCCTCTCTCATTATCTATTTAATATAGTTTTCAAAGTTTTAGACAAATCAATTAGAGAACTAAAGGAGATTAAGTGGATATAAATTGGAAACAAAGAAGTGAAACTATCCCTATTGGCACATGATATGATTGTATAGATAAGTGATCCACAAAATTCTACCAGGAAACTTCTATATTGGATAAATACCTTCAGCAATAAAGCAAGATACAAGATTAATTAAAAAAAATCAGTTGCACTCCTATACACTAAAGATAAAAGGGCTGAAAAAGAAATAAGGGAAACATCACCCTTTATAAGAGCTGCAAATAGCATTAAATACCTTGGAGTAACTCTAACCAAAGGAACAGATCTATTTGACAAAAGTTTAAATCACTAAAGAAAGAAATTGAAGAGGATATCAGAAAATGGAAAGATACCCCATGCTCCTGGATAGGTAGGATCAACATAATAAAAAAGGCAATCTTACCAAAAGCAATCTCCAGATTCAATGCAATTCCCATCAAAATCCCAACACAATTTTTTACAGACCTTGAAAGAGTAATACTCATTGTCATTTGGAATAACACGAAAGCTAGGATTGTCAAAACAATTTTGCTCAGCAAAAGAACCTTAGGAGGCATCATCATCCCTGACTTCAAATTATACTATAGACCTACCATAATAAAGCAGCCAAGTACTGGCATAAAAACAAACTTGTGGATCAATGGAATCAAATGTAAGACACAGACATTAACCCACACACCTATGTATACTTGATGTTTGACAAAGAGGTCAAAAATATTCATCGGAAAAAAGATAGTATCTTCAAAAAATAGTGTTGGCATAGCTGGATGGTAGTGTGTCGAAAAATGAAAATAGATCCAAGCCCATCACTGTGCACAAAACTCAAATCATTCCAAGTGGATCATAACCTTAACATAAACCCATTGACACTAAACTTGATAGAAAAGAAAGTGGGAAATACCCTCCAATGCATTGGCACAGGAAACCACTTTCTAAATATAACTCCAGTAGCACCAACATTAAGATCAACAATCAATAAGTGGGACCTCCTGAAACTGAGAAGAGGACAAGGACACAGTCATTAAGAAAAAATGACAACCTATAGAATGGGAAAGGATTTTTACCAACCCTACAAGTGACAGAGGATTGATCTCTAAAATATATAGAGAACTTAAGAAACTAGAAGCCAATGCCCTAAATAACCCAATTAAAAAATGGGGTTCAGAACTAAAAAGGGAATTCTCAGCAGAAGTATTACAAATGGCTGAAAGGCACATGGAAAAGTGCTCAACATCTTTAACCATCAGAGAAATGCAAATCGAAACAACTTTGAGATACCACCTTATACCTGTCAGAGTGGCTAAGATTTAAAACGTAAATGATAGCCTTTGCTAGAGAGGATGCAGAGCAAGGGGAACACTACTCAATAGTTGGTGGGAGTGTAAACTTGTTCTGCTACTCAGGAATGCAGTATGGTGGTTCCTCAGAAAACTGGGAATCAATCTCCCCAAGGATCCAGCAATACCACTGTTGGGCATATACCCTAAAGGTACTGATTTATTTTCGAAAAATTTTAGCTCAAATATGTTCATAGCAGCATCATTCATAATAGCAAGAACATGAAAACAACCTAGATGCCCCTCAAATGAAGAATGGATTAACAAATTGTGATACATCTACACATTGGTGTAGTACACAGCAGTAAGAAAAAATGCTATACTAAAATTTGCAGGCAAATTGATGGATTTGTATAATATCCTCCTGAGCAAGGTATCACAAACCCAGAAGGATAAGCAGGGAATGTACTCACTCATTAGCGGACCTTAAGCAAAAGCATTCTTATTTCATTGAAAGAGAGGAAATCTTTATCATGAATGCCGGGTATCTTCAGCTTTCCAATCATTGCTAATATTTGGCTCCAGTATCCATCTGCATTTGGTCTCCTAAAATTCTACTGAATTTGCTACTGTGCCATCCACTTCTAAGAATTAAATACAATGAATAAATGAAAAAAAAGCTAATCTGTCAATGTGATCCAGTATATAAATAAACTAAAACAAAGAACAACATGAAAATCAAAACAATTTTACTAAAATTACAAACAAGAACAAGTTATCCACTGTCCCCATACCTACTGAATATAATACTTTTTTTTTTTTTTTTTTTTAGAGCCACATGAGAGTTTATTCAGGAGAGTTGCCAGGTGAGTACAGGAGCAGAGAAGTAAAGGAGAGAAGAGCTCAATATAATACTTTAAGTTCTAAATAGAACAGTAAGAACACTAAAGAAGATCAAATTGGAAAGGAAGAAGTCAAACTCTTGCTATTTGAAGATGATATGATAGTATAATAAGTAAGAGCTGTTAGTGTCATAGAGAATAGCAGTAAACAGACGTTAGAATGTTTACTGCTATTCTCTACGACACTAACAGCTACAAAGGGAATAAGCCAGCAAGTGTCCATCAGGCTGCATCCCGGGAACCTGCAGAGGCGCAGTAGAGCGGCCTCCCCAGTTTCAGCAACCACTAGCTTTATATTTTTTTCCTGGTTTTTACTGTTTTGGTAATATGAATTAAAAGAAGAAATATTAATACCACATGGGGATTGCCCCAACCAAAGACATCTGAAATATATAGTAAATGCTCCTTTTCCTTTGTTGTTCACTTTGGATGCTGGTGCTAAACTTCCAAGTGTCATGATTTAAGACGAAATTTTATGCCCTTATTTATTCCTAGGATGAGGAGAGAACATTTTTGCTTTCTTACACAGCTCTCTCTGAAATGTGCAGTAACAAGTTCCTCAAAAATAAATTTTTACCTTCAAAGGAAAAAAAAAATAAGTAAGAGCAAAAAACTTTCCAGGGAACTCACACAGCTATTAGTCAAATGACTGGATACAAAATTAACTAGAAAAGAATATGTATATATATGAGAAATGAGCTTAGAAATAAATCAGGGAGAAGAAATATCCTTCACAATAGCCACAAGTAGTATAAAATATCTTGGGATAACTCTAAACAAGCAAATGAAAGACCTTGATAACAAATTTGTGTCTTTAAAGAAAAAAAATTCTCTTCCAAGTATCCACAATCTAGAAATTTCTGTCATTATTCCACAGATTCAGTAATGTAATTTACATATAGAACATTGACATTAAAAAATAAAAACAAAGATGCACTGCCATCAAATCTTATTTAATTTAGAGACTTGCTGGCACATTTAGATAGCTGTTTAATAATTTGTTTAAGAAAACTAGAGCAGAGAATATGATCTCTCCCATATATTCAGCATTGTATCCTTGCTCAATTGGGAACTGGCATCTTGACTTTCCATTCGTATTTATGGCATGAAATCACTATAGTTTTACAAAGATAAGAAACCACACTAGGCAGAGTAAGTAAACAACATTTAAAAAAAAAAAAAAGAAGTAAGAACATGTTAATGACTTTCATTATATTGTTAAGCATCTTTTTGGAAATTCCACTCATTCTTTCTTTCATCTAAAATTACTCAACTCTACAAAATACCATGTACATAATGCACATGTATGTACCATGTACTTAATCTGATATAAATACTGTCTTATTGCAACTTGTACTGGAGAAATTGTGTCAATAACAACTAGAAATAGCTCTACTTGTGAAATTATTTCAAATGAAGAAAATAGAATTTGCTTTATAACTTATAATAGTGAAGTTTTCTTTAATTAGAAAGGGAAGAAATCTCAGGAGATTCACGAGAAGCTCCATTTACCACTTAAAATTTTAAGAATACTCACAGAGATGGCTGGCTGGAGTTATTGGGAGCTCAATGAATCAGAAATAAACACTTCTGGAAAAGGAACTAAACCCTCCAAAAGTAGATGACTGTTGAATGGCATGGGCAGTATGTGCAGCCTCTTGGAATAGCATCAAACTATGTTCTTTCTCATGAGCTGGCATCTTGGCGTACATTCCCTACAGAGGAACACCTAACCCAGCCTTAATAGATGGTATTGGATCTACCTCAAATGCATACACCAGACTGAACTGACCCACCTTATGACTCCTTGCCCTTCTTGGGGAATGGATAGGAAGAGGATGGGGCGAGGGAATGCTGAAGGAAGACTGGGGGGACTGGGAGAGAAGAAGGGAGGGTGAGTAGGGGTATACATTGGAAAAACCTTTTTAAATAAATAAAAAAAGAGACAAAAGAAATGAACAGATGTTTTTCTATTATTGGTTAATAACTATAAAAACAAAATATAATTTGTTAAGGCTTCAACATTTAAAAAACTTAAATGAAGATTTCCATGTGAATTTTATAATATAAAAACCATATATTCCATAAAGAATCTTAGTTGGTAATCAAAATGATAATTTAATAATAAACCTTACTTATTGCATTCTCACTTTGTACCTAGTATTTCTTGGCCTTATTCCCTAAAAGTAAGATGGAAATAAATTAATAATATTCAATAAATTGATTGGTATAATGTAAGAACACAACCAAGAGGTACACAAAAGGGATGGCTGAAGATATTGTCATGAGAGATACCATCAATGAAGTAATGTTAATCTTGTTATTTAGTTAAGAGCTTGGATGGAGAGATCTCTCAGTGGTTAAGATGACTTGCAACTATTGCAGAATTTGGTTTTCAGTAGCCATATCTGGCAGTATACAACCATAATAATTCCATCTACAGGGGTTCTAACATCTATTATTACTTCAATGGGCACCTGCACTCACATGAATACATTCTCACTAATTTATATAAATAAAAATAAACAAAAAAGTGAACATCTATTTTTAAATAAGAGCTTACCCATAAGTATATATTGAATAGCATATCTAAACTGGAAAATCAATTTGTTTAATGGTGTGAGGAATGTGGATATATATCACAGTAAAAACTCGCTACTAAGAGGTATGTTTTAAATAAGGTTTATTTTGTTAGAATCACTTATAAAAGGACGTTTTAGCAACGTGCCAAGCCGCCGTACCGACCCGTCCAGACCCGCCGCCTGGCCGCGTCCAGGGACCGGAAGACCCGCCTCTCTCTCCGTGCTCCGCTTCGGTCTCCGCAGACCATGCCCCTCCCACACCTGTACAATCCATGATTTCCCGCTACAGATATATTATATAGTATGGCATGTTTAGGCAAGAATAAACATTTTTCCTTTGGGATTATATTAAAACTTGTTTCAGGAGATGGGGACATAAAGTTAGACAGAGAGAAAAATCTTTGAAGCCTTTACTTACATATTCATTAGACAATAGTATCATTAGAAAAGAAACGCATATTTGGATGTCTGGCAGAAATAGCAAAGTAATCAAATTTAGATTTATTTCCAAATTTAGGATCATAGGTATTTTATGAATTGTAGTGTAGTAAAAATCAGGTTTTTTACAGCTTTAATAAATTGGTCTGACATACTTTATGTATGTTAACTATATTGAAAGGTAATACAATCACATTTCTACCTACATGTCTACCTCACTGCATATTGTCATAGACAGTTTTCTTTCACATTCTACACATGTAGGCTCCTAGCAGCTGGCATATTCCTATTTTGTGACCTGAGAAAAATTATTAGACTATAAAAATATCCCCCCATAAATGACAGAAAATCAAACTGATTTCAGGAAAAGAATAATAGTGGTCAAGTCAGTTAATTCAAGGAACGAAATAGTTCAGTTAACATCAGCTGTAAAAACTGGATGGCAGTCTCATATTTATGCTGAAGAAAAATGAGGGGAAAGATATAGCATTTTGTGTATATTAGTACTTAAACTGGGCTTCTTAAAGCTGTGTTTTAGATTAAATGCACAAAGTCACAGTAATTTGAAGCAAAAACTATTGAAACAAAAAACAAAATATAAAAAAGAATTAAAACTGACTGCACCTTTTCATAATCAAAGCGCACAGTTTAATGGCATTTTATTTCTAATGGGAACTCTATAGTAAATCTAAGATCAATGCTGGAAATAGATTTACTTGCATTAAACATGCTAATACTACATTATTTTTTAAAGGTTAAGAAAAGACTTCAGGAGTCTGATGAAATGAAAACTGTTTGCTTGATATTTTGTAACCAAGTAGGTTGAATCAAACAATAAACTGATTCTATATAATGATAGTTGTAGCAGACACAGGTAATGTTGCAAGTGTATCTTATTATTTCCATTCTTCTTGGTACTTGTGTACTTAAAACCACTGGCTCCTGAATTTAAAATATTTTTGTATCTTTGGCTTAGTTAGCAGCAGACACTTAAGAGTTCCATAAATATTGTTCACTCCATGACCAAAAGAAATCAAGGTACAATTGTCACATTTTTCTTTTGTTTCAATTGAAATACTATCTAACACTTGTTCTAGCAACACTAAGCACCATGTATATGCAGTGGTAGCTGACCTGACTTTCTTATTCTCTTAGTCTTTCATTACTAAACCTTTAACATCCCAAATAAATCATTTTCACTTAATTATTAGTCAGGATTCTTAAAACTGTAGGATTTTTTCTTAACAAGACATATCAAAATGAGAAAATCTGATATTATAGTTGTCCATAAAAAGCTTTAAGGAGCAGATGACATAACAATTTGAACAAAATATATAAAAGGATATTCTTGTTTTATTGAACCTATTTAATATTCACATGCAAATAAAAAATAAATCATCGGTGCCATCTCTATTTTGCAATCATTATAGAAACTAAAAGTCTTTCATTTGCCTTTATTTTCTATATTTTATCACAAAAAGTATTTTTACTAAGAATTCAGATAGATCAATGTTAATTTGACTTTTATAGATTGTTTTAAATTCTATTCATTTCACTCAGTATTAAAACTATATACAACTATTCTTACAAATTTATGTGCACATTATTATACTTTTATTTTATTAACTAACCCTCACAAATACAGTATTGGATTAAATTTGAACAAAATAATTTAGTTCACTATTCTATGGGTCATCAATGTAGGCTTGATTAAGCTAGGCATTCCTCTTGGTTGAACTTCTTCATAGGTTGGTGCTCTGCTGTTAGACTAATCTGGAGGCTCTTTTGCAAAGATAATATCTAGAAAATAATACACACATCCAAGAAGATCCAAGAAGCTAACTCAAGTCTATTTTTTCTTCATTTTTACATACTAACAGTTTCCTCTCCCACCCTCCCTCCTTTTGCTCACTCTTCTCCCCAGCTTCCACCTACCCTACGTATTTATCAACTTCACTAAAAAGGTAAGGCCTCCCATGATGAGTCAACAAAGTTTGGGATATCAAATTGAGGCAGGATCACCCCCCCTGGCTATATAAAGGCTAAGAAAGATATCCCTCTATAGGGAATGGGTTCAAAAAACCAGTTTACGAATTAGAAGTAAATCCTTGTCCCACAAACTGTCTAAGCCTCATAATTGTCATCCACATTCAGAGAGCCCAGGCCAGTCCAATGCAGTTTCCATAGCTGTCAATACAGATTCTGTAAACTTCCAGTACATCAGGTCAGCTGCCTCTGTGGGTTTCTCCATTATGATCTTGATGCCTTTGTTTACATAATCCCTCCTTCCTCTCTTCAACTGGACTGGGAGTTGCCCCTTACCTGAAGAATAAAATTTTAAAATATGATACATTTACACAATGGAATATAACTCAACAGTTAAAAACAAAGTGACATATTGAAATGTGCTGGAAAACTAGAAAAAAACACCCCAAATAAGGTAACTCAAACCCAAGAAGACAAGCACAGTATATATTTACTTGAAGAACCAGGAAAACACATCCATTTAAAGCAATCCCCAATCCCAATTGAAACAGGCCTGAGTTTCAAATTCTCAGAAATACTACTGAATACAAAGTACAAAACAGGAGAGAGCCTAGGGCCCCCTGATAGCAACTGATTAGTCACAGAATGTCCCAGTACCAGAGATAGTCTACACAAAGAGGGTTAGACAAACAACCAGACACCAAGCAACCTGAAGGCTAAGATAACAGTGGAATTCTGGAAAGCCTCTAAAAAGTGACCTAATCAGAATTGTATTCATACTGAGACCCCGTAATTGATGTGTAACTTTGTGTTTTTTGCCTTTAAAAACTAGGTTTCCAGAAGAGTGGGTACTTCCTCTGGCCACCACTAAGTGCTTGTGACAGGGTCCCAGCTTAGGCTTATACTTTTCCATAAACCTTGCTTTTGCATTTTGGAGACTCTGTGTCTCTAGTGGTCTCTTCAGGAGGTTTTATTTATTTTATTTGCCTTGGTGTTTGCCTGGAACTGGGAACTGGAACTACAGACAGTTATGAACTGCCAGGTGGGTGCTGGGAATTGAACCCCGGTCCTCTGGAAGAGCAATCACTGCTCTTAACCACTGAGCCATCTCTCCAGCCCCCTCTTCAGGAGGTTTTGCCACCAGGGCACAACACACTCCTCAGTAGATGTTAGCCAGGCTATACTCCACAGCCCCAGGGAACTAGGTAACAAGGAGAAACCTAAAAGAGACATACATGGTCCCCCTGGAAAGGAGAAATAAATAAAATCTGAGTAATTTGGGGGTGGAGGTAAGGGAAAGAAGGAAGAGAACATGAGGGAATGAGGGAACAAAATGGCCAAGTTGGGAGAGGGACAGAGAAGAAGATCAAATTAAGAGATATCTTGATAGAAGGAGCCAATAGGGTTAGTGAAAGTCCCCGGAATCCACAAGGATGATCTCAGCTTAGACTACTAGACTACTAGCAATGGAGGAGAGGGTATCTGAACTGGTCTCCTGTAATCAAATTGATGACCACCATAACTCTTATCATAGAACCTTCATCAAATCTATTTTTATGGGTATAGCAGTATTCCAAAAGGAACAACACAGGTACAAAAGGCTTCTTTGAGATATAGGCTTGGAATTATTAACAGTGTCATTTCTATCATGGTCCATGACACCAAGCAAGGTGATGCAAGTTTATATTCCTAATGGGAAAAAGACTAAAGGTGTATTGCAGAGTATGTCTCCTAATAGAAAAGAGCAATTGAGTTTTAACTCACAATTGGTTTACACTTTGTCAAATTAAAATAAAACAGAGTTGAAATGTGTTTTATTTATTTCTAAATTATGTTTTAACAGTAATTTACTAGTTATCATTTAATATGAAACTCTTTCCAAAATAATTTATTTTGGTTTATGTATTCAGAGAATTAGAGACTACAAATTACTGGTACAACGTACATCAAGTAACAATCATTTTAGTGGCAGGAGCATGAAGCTATGAGCACACAAATTGAACCACAATCACATTTTCAGAAAACTGGACGTACATCAAGTAACAATCATTTTAGTGGCAGGAGCATGAAGCTATGAGCACACAAATTGAACCACAATCACATTTTCAGAAAACTGGATTTAGGTAAGGGTTTTTTTCCCTAAAAGCCTATCATAAAAACTCTCCAAATACCATCAACAATGAGGAAACAAGTATTCAAATGCACAAAACTGGGGAGTGATATTACTCATTTAAACCACTCATTTGAATTCAGCTATCTAGTCTGCATGCTTTCATGGCCATATCATTATGTAAAATGCATTCAGTCTAACTTCAAAAGTCTTCCTAATCTTTTACAGTCTTGACAGCATTTTATCATCCAAAGTCTCTTTTGAGAGTCAAGGATAAAGTACCTTTTAAATGTAAAACAATTTCTTAACTCTCACCTACATGTAAAAATCAACTTATATAATTCTATTGTATAATGGTACAGACTATCTATTGCCATTCTTAGAAAGAGAGACAGAGAGACAAAGAGAAGAGGCATAGTGAGTAAAATATTGTGCCAAAACAAGACTAAAAATAGCAGAACAAACACCAAATTCTTCAAATTTATGTCCAGTGACAAAGAATTCAGATGGTTCCTTCCCTCTAGTTTTGCTGCCTGCTTGCTTTTCTCTCATTTTTTTTTATTTTTTTAAATAAAGTCTCATTTTTTTAATTCATGTATTCCCCTGTTCAAACTCGCTTCCCCCTCCCAACCTCTCTGGTCACTCTCTCTTCTCCACATCTCTTTTTCTCCTCCCCAGCAAGGGCAGGTATCGCGGTAAAAACCCGCCCTGAGATATATTTTAAACAGGGTTTATTTGGTGAAAATAGCTTACAAAACAGAGCCGGTTATAGGAGAAGATGACAGGATGAGGTTGCAGTGCGCCGGAGCCTTTCTAAGGAAGATTCTTCATCCCCACGCTGTACGTCCGAACTCCCAGGCAGCTGGAGCAAACTGCGCACTCGGTCGGGGAACTCTCGCGAGAAAATGACGACTTCCTGTCCTGGTCCCCTCCCTCGAAGGTCTACTTCCGGAATCCTTTTCATTTAACCACGCCCCGCTCGTCTCCAGTCCTATGACGCGATCGTTCACATATATAGTTCCTGATTTCCCGCTACATCTCCCCGTTTTGTCTAAATAGGAAGGTTCTAAACTAGGTATAAAACTACATACTATAGGGATCATCATAAGACAGTGTCTGGGAAAGAGAAAGGTACTAACATAAGTGAGGTCAAACTACTGCTAGCAAACAACAACTATGAAGTACAATTTAATATCTAAAATGTTGATATGAGAAAATGCACAGGGATTGCTTTAAGGCTGTTTATCTTAAACAATAGAATTCTAACACTTGAGTGTCTTTGCTGAAATGTGAAGTAATAACAACCTCAACTATCTAATCTTCAACACCATCAAGACCTGAGAAGGAAAATATATATCTAAAGTTGGAATCATGAAGT
>PVIH01013195.1:0-59616 GCA_004025045.1 Sigmodon hispidus
TCCCAGCAAAACCACATGGTGGCTCACAACCATCTATGATGAGGTCTGGCGCCCTCTTCTGTAAAACTGTATGCATAATAAATAAATAAATCAAAAAAAATTTAAAAAAAAAAAAAAAAAAAAAAAAAAAAAAAAAAAAAAAAAAAAAAAAAAAAAAAAAAAAAAAAAAAAAAAAAAAAAAAAAAAAAAAAAAAAAAAAATAAAATGAAAAATGGAAAAAAAAAAAAAAAAAAAAAAGATCACGTAGAGTCATGTATCTGAATGAATGAAGTCAGCTTGCCCTGGGGACTAGAATAAGCTCTCATGGGTCCTTGGAAGAGGAAGTAAAGTCTGGTTCACTGGGGAGAATGGAGGAGGTGTGTACAGAAAATTTGGCCACAATGTCATGCCTATCCTTTGTGGAGCCTGCTTCTTGTTCTCATCTTGTTCCCAAAATGCAAGAGTTGCTCCTCCCCCCACCCCACGGGTGTAGTCACCTCATCTACAGAGATAGGGCTGGGCTCTGTGCCAGACCTGTTCCCCAGGACTGGGAACCAGTCAGACCCTGCTCTGTGGACTCACAGTATGATGAGGGAGGCAGCCTTGGGAGAGATTTCCAAAACAGTCTTGTGATCAGGGACTAGTTATTTTCTTTCTTTGTGCTTCAGTTTCTTATCTAAAAAATAATGATAATGATGTACTCTCCTCCTAATATTTGTATCATGTTCTGAACAAAAGCAGGCACATTGAAACTACAGTGTCTGTGTATATTTGCTTAAGGAGTGATCAAAGGAACAAGCTAATTGCAGGCTGTGAGCTTTGAGGCATGGGAGGTAAAAAGGGCTGTGACGTGGGAGCATTCTGGGAGCTGGGAATGTTTTCCATCGAGATGGGGGTGTGGTTCCCTGTGTGTGTGGGATTGTCTAAACTCATTGAACCAGACCTGTGAGACCTGACTGTAAATTATACTCAATAAATAAATAAACAAACAGAAACTCTATAGACAGAAGGGAAGGAATAAAGGCTCAGAGGAGACTGTTGGGCCCTTTTTAGGAGAGATGATGAGAGGGTTTCTCGAAGGAGGTGATATCTGGAGGAGTCTCTAGCTGTGAGGAAAGAAGATGAGGAAACTTAGCTTTTACAACATTTGGAGGCTGACAATGTCACTCAGTTGGCAGAGTGCTTGCTCCCCAGCATTTCATAACCCAGGTGTGATGGCACATGCCTGTAATCCCGACTCCCAAGAGACAGAGTTAGGAGGGTCAGGAGAGCAAGGTCATTCTTGGCTGTATATTGAGTTCAGAACGAGCCAGGGCTCTATGAGACTTTGGAGAAAGAGAGAGAGAGAGAGAGAGAGAGAGAGAGAGAGAGAGAGAGAGAGAGAGAGAGAGGAAGGGAAAAAGGGAGGGAGGGAGAGAGATAGAGAGATGTATCGGAGCCTAGTGGTAGTGATACACTCCTTTAATCCCAGCACTCAGGAAGCAAAGGCAAGTGGATCTCTTTATTTTGAGGCCATCCTGGTCTACAGAGTGAGTTCCAGGATAGCCAGGGCAACACAGAGAAACCCTGTCTAGAAAAAAACAAATACAAACAGAACAAAACCAAAACCAGACTTATGACATCAGAGAGATGGCTCAGTGAGTATAAACCACTTCCTCCACAAGCATGGGCACCTACATTGGGACTCCCCAGCACTCATGTAAGAGGTGGGCATGTCAGAGCATGTCTGTAACCACAGTACCTAAGTGTTGGGCGGGGCGAGAAGGCAGAGCCTAGGGATTCGCTGGCCAGCCAATATAGCTGAAACAGGGAACACCAGGTTCAGTGAGAGACCCTGTCTCAAAAAGTAAAATTAAATTAAAATTAAAAATATTAGGTGATACGGCTGGAAAGATGGCTCAGTGGTTAAGAGCATTCACATGGCAACTCACAACTGTCTGTAACTTCAGTTCCAGGAATCTGACACCATCTTCTAGCTTCCCTGGGTACCAACCAGGCTCACATGTGGTACATATACACGTATGCAAACAAACACTCATACACATAAAATAAACTTTTTTTAAAAAGGTGGAGAGAAAGTGTGACATTGCTGGATGGTAGTGGTGCACACCTTTAATCCTGCCACTTGGGAGGCAGAGGCAGGTGGATCTCTGAGTGTGAGACCAGCCTGGTCTACAGAGTTAGGCCTAGCAAGCCCTGTCTCCAAAAAAAAGGGGGGGGGAGGGGAACAGAAGAAGACACTCATTGTGGAAGTCTGGCCTTCACGTGTTCATAAATAGGCAAGTGTGCCCACACATACACTTACATAAAGTGCGCGCGCGCGCGCACACACACACACACACACACACACGTAAATATGAGGCTATGCTGAGGGACAAGTCAAGGTAGCAGAAGTGACATCCAGGGGATTTCTTGGCAGCTGGGCCTAAGGGGGCCCAGATTCCTGTGGCCTCACCTGCGGTGAGAACAGAGGAAACATTGGTTACTTTACTGGGAACAGCCATTGTCCCATGCCTGTGCCCATTCTCGGGGCCTTGGTACTGAAGGACTATTTAGTCTGCATGGGAAGGAGGGTAGAGGCCTCACCCAGCATCTCAGAGCTGCTCCACCTGCTCCTCTGCATCAGGCCCAGCTCTGAGTTCCTGTGGCTCCTGTGTGGCCACCCCTTTCTTCTCTGACTTCTCTCTCCTTCCTGCCCTTGCCATCCTCACCTCCTTTGTCTGCTCAGGAGCGCAGTGTTTCCTTCGAGGACCACCCAGGAAACCCCAGTTCACCTGCCTTGCTTTGAACCTGCTCCCAATCTGGCTGGCAAGACAGAGGGAGAGGCTGTTTGGGACTAGCAAGCACAGCCTGGTGGTCTGGACAAACTGTTTAGGACCCAGAGGAGCAGATCACCAGCTTGGTGATGAAGACAAGTCTGGGTGCTGGGGCTGAGGGTGTTTATCTAGAGGGCCTGAGGGAGGGAGATCTGTGTCCACAGATGGAGAAGAGGGAGGATGCATTCCAGCTGTGAGTTTGGGGTTTCTGAGAAGAGAGGACTTGGATGGGAATGAATGACAGGAAGAGTCAGAGTGAGGAGGGCCTTGAACCAGGCTGGGAGGCCTGACAGGTCAGCGTGGGGAACAGAAAAGTTAGGGAGTTAGGGCTGTCCAAAGAAGGCTGGCTCACCTGGGCCCTGGGGCTGAGAATGAGGGGATCCTAGCTAGAGCCAGCGGGCGCACAGCGGAGGTGGGCTGCTGTGGAGTTTGCAGGGTCTGAGACAGAGTCTCTCAGCTCTCCTAGCAGGAAGCCAGTGCTCCCGTGTGGACCTCAAAGGTATTCTGAGGCCAGGCTCCATGGTAACCAGAAGTGGTCTTGGCCCACAGCTGTTCCAAACATGCCTACCCCGGTCAGGGACATGGAACAGGGACTCAGGACCAGAGGGGTTTAGTAACCCCTGGCTCCCTGTATGTCTTGTGCTGCCTGAATTCCCAGGGGAAGCAGAGAGAGAGAAACACCTCCACAGCCAAAGGGCAGAAGATTCCAGAAGCTACTGCTTTCCTTTCCCTTCTCTGGACACTGCCCTATGTGGAGAGCTTGCTTCTACAGCTGTCTTAATTGCGCCCTATGTAAACATATGTTTATGCATGGGGGAAACTGAAGCTGGTGTGTCGTAGGTTCCTCTAGGTGCCAAGCAGGGCAGAGATGATCCGGATGCTGATCCTCAGCCTTCCTCAAATAAGAAATAAAATATAGCTGGTCCTGGATGAGCAAGCCTGCTGGGGGCGGCTTGTCACTATTGTGCCCATCACGGGCCCTCTCTGCTTGTTTGCCGACTTCTTTCCCAGCTCCCCCAGGCTCTCTCACTTTTAGGGTTTGCTCATTTCCCATGATCAGTCTTATGGAAGGCGGCCATAGCCCAAGGCTGTTAACCTGAGCAAGATTCCTGACACTCGCCTACTTCGTGCTTTATTAAGAGGAGTCTTGTGGGAATGACTCTGTTATTACTACATTTTACAGGGCTGTGGGCTGTGGCTTAGAGCTGTGCATACTTACTTAAGGTCACAGGAAGCACTGGAGGAATTCAACCCCAAACTACATCGAACTCCACTCGGATGTCATTTTCCTCCCTGCCCTGAGTTTATACCGCTGTGTTATAACCTGGGTTCTGTAGGCATGGGATGAGGGTGAGATCACCTTGAGATGGTGCCATCTCTCTAGCACCCTCCCTTTGCTCTCTGCAGATCTCAGGGAGGCTAGATTTATGTTGAAAGCCAGAGGTCATAGCCAAACAACTAATTTTCTTATTTATTTAATTTTGGTGTGTGTGCGTGCATGCGTGTGTGTTTGGTTACAGGCGTTTTTTTCACCCACTGAGCCATCTCACCAGCTCTAAGCAACTCATTTTAGAAGCACTTTTCTTGGTAGTGACAGTTTTGTTCTTGCACCCACTCCTGGAGAATGTGATGTCTTAATTACCTTTGCTCTTGCGGGAATGCAGCCGTGTCTCCTTCCACTGAGGGTCAGGTCCCAGAGGGACATACTGATGGACACAGACCTCCATGCCTCTTCAGATAGCCTCTGTATATATAGTTCCAACATCTTCTCTGTGTTCTGAGCTTTTTCTTTTGCCTTTCTCAAGCATCCCTATATTCCCATAGAGATCCTGGATGACGAACGCAAAGAGTCACCCAGAGGGCCTGGCATATGCAGATCCCAATCAGCCTGGATAACTGGGCAACCCTGTCATCAACTGCAAAAATGGGGCTCAAAAGATATGTGGTCCTTGGCCTGCTGCCCCATGACTCATGTGATTCACCACAAACCTTGCTCAATCTCTACTTTATTTGCTTCCCTGGAAAAGAGAAGTAGGGACTTTTCTGACCTCTGACCTCTAGCCTGTCACCCACTTCCCAGGACCCTCTAGGCCTGTTGGCCAAGCTGCTTGTGCCCAGGGCTGATATCTCAAGTTCTGAGGCTTACTAGGCTATAAGCAGGGAAAACTGGATTTGAATTTTCATCCTGCCCCTCACAGACAAATCCCTGGTGCTTGGGCAGGTCATGGGCCTCTTTGAGCAAGGGGAGGGTAGTGAATATGGGCCTGATGTCCTTGATGCCTGCCTCCCACAGCTCCTGTATGACAGCCCCAAGGCCCGGCAGGAAGTAGATCACCACTGGCAGGCGTCAGGTGGCCCCCACATTGTGCGTATCCTGGATGTGTATGAGAACATGCATCATGGCAAGCGCTGCCTCCTCATTGTCATGGAATGGTAGGTAGATATCCTGGTGTCCTTGTGCCCCAAGGTCACTGCTATCCAAGGTCTTTCTTCTTCAGATAGCAGCTCTGAGTGCCACTCCAGCTCTTCAGAAGTACTGGAGGAGACAGTCACAGGCCTTGGAATTGTAGGGCTGGCCATCAGGGCATTTCTACAAGGGCAGGAAAAATACTTCCAAATCTCTCTGTTGCCTTCTTGGACAGGACTTCCACTCTATAAGGAGTTGTCGGGAAAGGCTGCCAATCCCTGGATGTGTGGGCAGGGAGCTTTGGGAAAGAGCAGGACACATACAACTCCTTGACTTTCTCCTTTCTATGAGACTTGTCCTATTAGATGCTGAGTGAGAGGCCTGGGGACAGGACCCATTGGCCTCCTTCACCCTGGGCTTGTGCACAACCTCAGCTGTCCTCAGACCCTACGCCCCAATCTGGGTTCTTTTTGTTTGCCTTTAAAGTCTCCTTCCTCCATAAGTTAGCTAGATGTTCAGATTTGGGGTTCAGACCCTGGCTCTGCCACCCACTAGCTGTGGGACTGTGGGCACCTGCTAATCTTTCCAAATCTCTGTAACTCAAATGTTAACTGTGGAGGAAGATCGTAATGAGGTGCTCACCCCAGCTTGACTCTGTTCCAAGCTCCTCCTGTATACCACACAGTCAATCTTCATGATTCCTTAACAAAAGAGGTAGTTGAGGGAAAGATCCAGACCAGAGTTCCATAGCAATGTGTATGAAGGTCGGAACTCAGGCCATAGCACACACTGAGCACACAGAGAGCAAGGGGTCATGGAGATGACCGCTGCTGCCTTATTATGCATCTGGGAAAATACCCCAAGATAGAGTTGGGGTGCCCAAGGTCCCATAGCTAGGCAGAGACAGCACCACAGGGATCATGGGAGTTTTCCTGGCTTACCCCTTTTCTTAAGATTAAAAGTTCAGATCAACTCACCCAAGCTGACAGCCAGGTTCTCCGTGATACGCAGGCCCAGGCCTCTGATCCAGGGCAGAGCAAGTTGGTGATATCAATTCTCCCCCTTTCTGCCTGTCTTGCAGCATGGAAGGTGGTGAATTGTTCAGCAGGATTCAGGAGCGTGGTGACCAGGCTTTCACTGAGAGAGGTTTGTGTGAGCCCTGGGACCAGTGAGGAGTCAGTGTTGAAGGCTACTCTGGGCAAGGCCTGCCCCTCTGCACCTTAAGGTTCATATAGGAACCGAAGAGAATGAGATGGAATGTCCCATCCCCTCAAGGGGTTGGTTCTTTGAATATGTAGCATGATAGAGTATATATGTGGTCTTGAGGTGGAGAACTAGAAGGCTTTTGGTGCTGACCCATTGCAGAACTGATTTAAAGTAGTGTGGGCTTGAGGAAAGAGGCCTGGGTGAGCTCAGAACATCCTAGGAGGAAGTGGGAATATCTGGGCGGGTATCTAGGATGGAAGACCTACCTGGGTTGCAGGATTGCCGTCTGGTGCTGGCCTGCCAGACCATGCTCAAGAGAGGTTATGGGCTGGGTGTCCCTCAGGTCACATGATTTTTAACTAATATTGTGTTCCCTTCCTGTACCGGTGTCTGCAGAGGCTGCAGAGATAATGCGGGACATTGGCACTGCCATCCAGTTTTTGCACAGCCAGAACATCGCCCACCGAGATGTCAAGGTGAGCTGCCAGAACTCAGCCTGGCAGATAACGAAGGAGTTATGCACCCTGATGACTCCCAGCACCCACTGCATTGAGGCTAGAAGGCTTGCCTCAGCATCCCCGCTCAAACTGTTCATCTCTCCTCGCATGGCACAGCACACTCATTCTGCTCTTGCCAGATGGACCTCCTTGTTTTCTTCAAACACTGGGTAATCTCAATAGTAACGAGAATAATTGCCTACTTCCAGCCAGTGGGCTTCGACAAGCATCTCTTTTAATCCTCACCTGGCTCTGTGGGATGGGGCCATTACCCATTTCACAGATAAGCAAACTGAGGCTCTTTGAGAAATGAATGGTCTTGCCTTAGGCTGTGAAGTTGTTACATGGGAATTCATTTGTTTATTTGTTCACTTGCTTAGCAAGAAGTTTTTTTTTATTTTTATTTTTAACATACCACCCGCTGTTCCCCCTCCATCCCCTCTTCCCAGTCACCTCACATCAGCAAGAAGTTTTATGACCACTGATGTTCCAGACCTCTGAGAGGGGCTGCCTTTTAGTGTCAGGTCTTCTGTGAAGTCATAGATAAACCTTACACAAATTAGGCTACCAAACAATAGCATTTGAATAGAAAGAAGCCATTTTGCTGGCTATTTGAGGAAGAATCCAGGTGGTCCCAGGGCTGGGTCTGCTTCCCTTCCCAGTGAATGGGTTTGAAAAGATCGGAAGCAAAATGCTTTAAATTTTCTCTTTTGGGAAAACTGAGATCTCCCAGGCAGCCCCACATACACATAGTCATATGCATGCACACACATAAGCATTTGTGCGTGAACCACTATTAGCACAGAATCTGTTCCTCCTTGCCTTTGCTTGGCTTATTTCCTCCTAAGCCTGGACCTAGGAGAACAGAGAGCTAGCTGACATGCCTCTCTGGTTGAACCCATACAGTTATTCTTTGATTCAGGATGTACACACAGCCAAAGCAGATCTACTTTCTAAATCTTTGCTTTATCATGGCCCCTGAGTCCCTTTTTCTCCTAAGGGAAGAAAAACCTGCAGAGCAGAATATGCTAAACAGCTTCTCTGTTTGTTCCAATCCAAGGTCAGATCGTCTCAAACAGAATCTAAGAAACAGCTCCCACTAGATCCAAACTGGAGGGAGCACTATTTTTCCACCCAAATTTTGCTTGGGCATCATACCTCCTGCTCTTTGGCAAACGCTTGAATCCTACCTGTTCACTAAAAGCCGGCTTTCAGGGCTGCCTCCTCCATGGAGCCCTGCTGGCTGTCTCCATCTGCCGGGCCCATCTGTGCCTGGAAGATTTCTTCTGTGTAGCTCTTGAGGTCTGTGTTGAGGGCACCTGCTCCCTTGAGCTACTTTAGATGGGCCTAGCCTGCTGACTTTGTGGGCTCCCTTCTGAGTTGGGTGTGGAACATGTGCTTGGCAATAGTGGCTCATGAACTGTCTGCTTTCTGCTCTACCCCTGTGTCTTTCTGGCATTTCATGGTATTTACACAGACTCATGAACAGAAGTTTCTGCCTAGGGGCTTTCCATGGCACCTGGCCACTCATGGTCTTGGCTGAACACCTGCCTCACTTTTTCCTCTGTGAATGAAGGAGGTATCACCTCCAGTCCATGTTGTTGATGACCAGAGGTCCAGATCTTTTCAAAAAACAGAGCTGGCTCATCATGTATTGGGATGGAGGCAGGGATTGAAGGTTACTTTGGGGCTATATCCCTTCCTGGTACCAATGCTTTCTTCTCTTCCCGATGCAGCCTGAAAACCTACTCTATACATCCAAGGAGAGAGATGCTGTGCTTAAGCTCACCGATTTTGGCTTTGCCAAGGAAACCACCCAAAATGCCCTGCAGACACCCTGTTATACCCCCTATTATGTGGGTGAGTCTTAATGCACGTGGCTTGTACCCCCCTTGCTGTATACCGCTGTAGAACGGGGCAGCCAGTGGGTTGTGGGAACCAAAGAGTTAAAACCTGATGAGGAGGGGGCACTCTTGTCTGCATGGAGGCGGGTGACGTGGGGGGCCGGAGGCTGCAAAAATATTCTTCCAAACTTCAGCTTCTGCTTTTGAAAATAGATCCAGGAAAATTCTGGCTGTGGCCTGTGAGCTCAATGACATCACAGTAGCTCTAAATATATACGTGATAAAAGGCTGCCATCAGCTCGGGACAGAGCCCAGCCATGGTTTTTCTCCAGTTTTCATCTTCATATTCAGAAAGTGGGCAGGCCTTTTCTCCCACATTAGAGGGATACAGGGTACTAGTCACTTGCCTTGGGGGAAAGGGTCCCTTAAGCCAGGAATTAGGTGTGTCCACATACTTTGATTCTTGGGAAAGCTCTAGGCAGCCTCCAAGATTGTCAAGGGCACCTGTAAGAAATGCCCCTTCCCTGAGAGTGGGGCAATAACTGGAGCCTTTTCCCTTTTGGGAGGGCAGTTAAAGCAGGAAACTGCAGACAGCCCCCTGTTACCAGGGTATATTCTGCAGGACTTTAGAGCTAAGTCTGACCTGGTGACCTCATTGTACTAAGTGGAAGACCAAGGCTGATGGGTGGGTATCCAAGTGATCCAGCCTAGATCCAAGAAGTCTGTGATCTAGGCTGTGCATTCAGGAAGATGAGAGACACCACACAATGCAGCTGGCAGACTGAGACCCTCTCGTCAGGAACAGAGCCTCGTCAAACTTGGGGCTGTTCTTCCCTCCTCTCTCTTACCAAGTTGAGACTGGCAGAGGGGCCCCAGTGCTAGGGGGCTGTCTGAAAGCAGGCTTTTTTTCCCCTGGGAGCTGTCTCTCCTCCCCCACTTCACACACATGCTGTCTTCTCAGAAGGTGCCAGACGCCAGTCTGCTCTGCCCTACCTCCCAGCCTGAGTACCTGTTCCTCACCTTACCCAGGCTTAAGACTCCTTCCTAGGTCCCAAGACCCTTGTAGCTGAGAGACATCCTATGCTCTGTGCTCTGGCAGCTCCTGAGGTCCTGGGTCCGGAGAAGTATGACAAGTCATGTGATATGTGGTCCCTAGGTGTCATCATGTACATCCTGTGAGTACTGCTCCCCTCTCCACCTTCTCCCTCTACTTCTCCCTTTAATATTATTCAGCTTCTCACCCCTTATGTCCTTAGGGACATGTCATCCCTTGGACAGGTTGTCTTTTGTTTCTTGTGTTGTGAGGCACATTCCTTGAGATGGCCTGAGGGCTTCCTCACGTCAAGGCTGATGGCATTCCTGGGATGTGTCCAAGAGTCTGCAGGCTGGTGCCTGGCTGCCTGTCCTTTAGTGAAAGGAGAGGCTAGGTCTGCCTGATCCTGTGTGCCCAACAGATGACCTCTTCTCCTTCCCAGTTTGTGTGGATTCCCACCCTTCTACTCCAACACCGGCCAGGCCATCTCTCCAGGAATGAAGAGAAGGATTCGCTTGGGCCAGTATGGCTTCCCCAAGCCTGAGTGGTCAGAGGTCTCGGAGGATGGTGAGTGAGCGTCTTTGCCCAACCTGATCCCTTTAGCCTTCGTTTTGGGAGATATCCCTTTGACTGTCAACCTGACCTGTGTTTAAATCCTAGCTATGTGAACCTGGACAAGCCATCTGAACTTTTCAAGTCTCAATTTCTGTATCTCTTAAGTGGGTTCAACCAGGTGTGATGGTGCACACCTTTGATCCAGCATTTAAGAAGCAGAGGCAGGCGGATCTCTATAAATTCACAGAGTTCCAGAACAGCCAGAGACCCCACACCAAGCAAAAAATTAATTAATTAATTAATTTAATGTGAATTGGTGTTTTGCTTGCATGTATAACTGTGTAAGGGTGTCAGATCTTGAAATTACTGGCAGTTGTTAGCTGCCATGTGGATGCTGGGAATCGAACTCAGGTCCTCTGGAAGAACAGTCAGTGCTCTTAATCACTGAGCCATCTCTCCAGCCCTTAGCTCACCATTTCTGATCATGGAGAAATGTAGGAGTGCTTATAGCCCTGTCTGACAGAGCTCATGATTCCTGAGAAGGGTTGAGGGACTGCAATTCACTGCTCCTCTCTTTTCTGGGTCCCCTAGCCAAGCAGCTAATCCGCCTGCTCTTGAAGACAGACCCTACCGAGAGGCTGACCATCATGCAGTTTATGAACCATCCTTGGATCAATGTGAGCATGGTCTTGGCTTGGAGCAGAGCTGCCAGGCTGGACAGTGGTAGCCCTGGAGGACTGGGGCTGGGGCTGAACTGGAACCTTGCACAGTGATGTGTGGTGGCACCCTACCTATAGCTTAGCTTTGCCACTGTTGCAGTCAAGATCCTTTGCCTCTCTGAGCTTCCATTTCCCCACCTGAGAATGGAGAAGGGTATGTGGTGGTAGTACCCCATGCTGTACCCCGCAGTTCCAGGCTCTAATCTGTGGGTTTGGGGTTACTTCTAGCAATCCATGGTGGTCCCACAGACCCCACTCCACACAGCCCGAGTGCTACAGGAAGACAAAGACCACTGGGATGAAGTCAAGGTGGGTGGATTCTTTATCAGTCTCTATACATTGCTAGATGGCATCTCCTTAGAATTTGGCTCTTCCCCTGTGCCTAGAGAATGTCAGTGACTGCCCCACTGGTCCAACCAGGGTATAACACTGAGCACTGGGCTGCTCCACTTTCCCATTTAGGATCATGATCAGAGGGCACTCTTAGTGAGGGGACTGTAGGCCAGGGATGCCATGAAAGGATTTGAGGCCCAAGCATTGGCCAGAAACTTTTTTATGACCTGGCATTTGTGATAGGAACCAGCCTTGTTTTAGGCATAGTAAGGGTCAGATTTGTCCCTATGAGATAGCATTGTAGAGCACTGTGGGATCCAGGGTATAGTCTCAAAGCTTCAGACCCTTGGGGACCTAGGGAAATGCCATTGTCTGCAGGTCTTGTGGTTGTATGCAAATGCCATTGGTTCAGTTTTCTGTCCACGTAGACTTCTTTTGCCTTCATGAATAAGCTCAGTGTCCACCACCAAAAAATTACAGGGAGGATTGTGTCCAAAGCAAGCCCATAGTGGGCACAGAAACAGTGCATGCTGCTACTCCTGTCAGTGATGTTGTGAGGGCGCTTCCCAGGCACGGGAGTGATGAATTTTAATGTTAGCCTATGATGACCTTTTCCTTCTCCCATGCTGATGGTACACAGGAGGAGATGACCAGTGCCTTGGCCACTTTGCGGGTAGACTATGACCAGGTGAAGATCAAGGACCTGAAGACCTCTAACAACCGGCTCCTCAACAAGCGGAGGAAAAAACAAGCAGGCAGCTCCTCAGCCTCCCAAGGATGCAACAATCAATAGCTCCCAGGGAGCCAGAGTCACAGACTGCAATGTTCTGAGGCTCTGGTCATGAAGGGCCAGAGTCATTTTTATAACAAAAGGGTAATTCTGTTGTCTTAATGTGTCACATTGAATTTGAGGATGAAGGGCTTGGTCCAAGAGTCCCAGCCTAAGCTGAGGCTCTAGAAAGCTGCTGGACCTAGGAATGGAGAGCCCTCTGCTACAGCAGAAGCAACTTTGGCCACTGGGGCTTAAGTGAGGTCACAGCTCTGTTCTGCTTTAGGACTTGGCCTTTCTTCTAGGCCACTGGGAGTTGTGGCAAGGTACCCTTTTTCTACAGAGATATATCCTGCTGTGTGGGCAGATGGGTCTGGCCTTGAGAAAGGTATCTGGCCATTGGTTGCTATGGTGACCAGAGGCCATGTTGCTGTCTATGAATACCGAACAAAGGAGAAAGGAAGGACAATCAAGGGCCTACCTTCTTGGGGAGGTTTGTCTCTCTCACACTGGCTGCCCCTCCCCACTTATCCTTGGTCTGCCAGAGGCTTTATGGCCGAGCTTACTTACTTCCCTGGGTGGGCCAGCCCTGCCTTACTTTAGCACCAGCCCATATAACAGTCTACTAGAGTCCCTGGGGCCAAGCATCCTGTCACTACCCCGTCCAAAAGGTAACTTCTCATCTCAGTTGACAGTGTGGGTATGCATGCTGGGGGGCGGGTATCCTTAACCTTTTTCTATTCTGGAAAAAACGTCACTGTGACAAAAGCTGACGCCTCTTCCTGCTCCCCAGATCTCAGGAAAAGCCCCTTTCTGCTGACAGCAAGATCTACTCTAGGGATACTTTTGTAAAAGGGAGAGCTTGGCTCCCTGTTCTCCAAGACCTCTTTTTCTACTTCAGATCAAACCTGAGCTGGTGATGGGCTGCCACACCATACTTATGAGGAACGGTCCTGGTTTTAGCATGAGTTGGAGCGGAGAGGGTCCTTCTTGGCTGACCCTAGACTTAGCCAGAGTAGCCTCCCGGTGCTGAGTATTTGATAGATGACCCAACAAATACCTGGCACCCAGCCTCGTTCCTAGATCCTGGCCTTTCTCACTGGCTTGGAAACCTTAGATCATATCAGCTAGAACAATACCGCTGGATTTTATATCCTGATATTAATAAACATGTTTTTAACATTTTTCAATGATTTCTGGGTTTCTTTTTGTGTACCTAGGTGGACAGAAGTGGTCAAAGAGCAGCTCACAGCCCTGCTAGTGACTTTATCCTGGCTGGAGAGGGTGTCTCCTGCCTGGTAAATACGACAGGCTGACTCCGGCACCTCTGCCTCATTCATTGTAGAAAGGTCAGAAGGACTGAGGGATGGCAGCTGCCACATGCCTCCAGCTCCATGCCGCCCCTGTGCACTGTATGTGTGACACCCACCCCCAGCCCTGTGTGTGCCAGCGTCTGCCCACAGTGGCCACCCCCAGCTGCGTGCCAGCCTGCTGAAGGGCGGGCAGAGTGCCTGCTGCAGCGAAGAGCTATTTTCAGAAGCTGCCAGGTTTCATTTGGCAGTGAGAATATTGGGGAGGGGAGGGGTGGTATCCTGGAAGACTGTCTTTTCACTACTCCCGAAAGAGAGCACCCTCACCCCTTGGGACCCCTTGAGGGCAGCCTCAAGGGGCCCTCACTGTGGCATTTCAGCTCCCAGCATCAATCTTGAAATCTCCCATTTTCTCTAGAGCTCATCTGGCTCAGGCAGGGTTCTCTCCTCCTCAGCTGCCCTCTCCCCTCAGGGCCTGGGGGAGGGTGCAGAGATGTTGGAAGGCAAGCACTCCAGAGATATTCTACTGCTTCTTAGCCTGGTGACCTTGGACAGGTCTCTCAGCGTCCCTGACTTCTAGTTCCCTCGATTGAGTGCTACAGATGAGGGTGCCTCTCTCACAGCATCAGCTAGGGTGTTGGGGAGATGCCATTTGTGCAATACTTTTAAGAGGATGCCTGGTACATGGAGCAAGCCCTGCCCCCATTAGCTACCTTGGTATCCAAATCCATTTAGATGGAGAGAGTTTAGAGTGCTCTGAGAAGAGGGAGCTCAGCCCAGGCCCACTGCTACTTTTGGGACTCTGCAGCCAGAAAATCAGATCTTCTCTATTCATGGGGTTTCACTTCCAAGGACTTGATCTTCAGGATAGCAACATGTAGGCTTTTGGTGTCTTTACTGCAGCTATGGACTTTAAAGGAGGGTGATTAGATGATTTTTGGGGGGCCTCATAGTGCCTATGGTTCAGGTCAACAGTCCTAGTGTGCTAAGGCTGGTGAAACGCTGGCCACGTAGGAAGGTACATATAGCACATGTGATAGCATTGAATTCTTTCTCTTGGCTGCCACGTCCCCACTGTCTGAGACTTGTAGGCACAGGGCAGGCAGCAGTAAGAGCTTCAGGCTGGGCCACTTCTAGGCGTGTACATTGGTGGGAGAGAGGCAGAGGACCAGGTGGCTAATAGGGGCTGGACATCCACTGTGTACCAGGCACTCGCCTTAAGTACTATCCACATGTGTATTATTGCATTATGGTTCTTGATGTGGTCTAGGAGGAAAATTCATGGGTAGCTGAGACCAAAGAGAGTTGAGGCAACCTAGAGGACAGGAAGGGTGCCAGATGGGGCCAAGGCTAAGAAAAAACAGCTGGGACTAGACATTAGGGACAGACAGACAGACAGACAGACTGCCCTAGGCCTCTGTCTGTATTTCAGCTCTTCTGTGTCTCCCTGGGGCTGGTCTGGATTCTCTGTTCTACCCACCTTCTCCACAACTAAGACCTCGGTCGTAGAAGTCTTGGAAGAGGCTCTGATGAGACCCAGTGTCTTCCCCAGCCCCAAGAAAGGACTGTTATCAGACACACTTGGCCCATCACTGTCGAAGGGAGGGAGCTGGCCTCTCATGTGACTCTTAGGGAGGAGGTTGCTGTAGGAGCGGGTAAGTTAAAGAAGAAGATGGGAGGCTTATTTTTTATCTCCTGTGTCTCCTTGGCCACTTGCTTGATCTTGTGAGAAAATATGACTCAGTGACAAGACCAGCCCAGGGCTTGGCCCCCTGATCTCTGACATTAGATGTAGTTCCCATAAGCCAGGGCTGGGAGGTTGAGCCTCAGTGTGGCTACTTGTGAAATGGACAATGTAAAATGACAATCAGATGGTTGGTGTTAGATGAGCTAAGAAGCCAACTGACCACACATTCACATGAGCTAATCTAAACACAAGCGTTAATTATACATAGTTACTGTGGTAGCTTCTTCAGGAGCTTTTAGTGAATAATTTCATGAGGAGTGTGTGTGTGTGTGTGTGTGTGTGTGTGTGTGTGTGTGTGTGTGAGAGAGAGAGAGGCATGTGTGCATGAGAGAGGGCCGTGTGTGTGAGAGAGAGATGCATTTGAGAGGAAGAGAGATGTGTGCAAGTGTGTGAGAGAGAAAGAGAGGGACAGAGAGAGAGAGAGGCATGTATGTTAGAGGGAGAGAGATGTGTGTGCGTGTGAGTGTGGTGTGTGTGTGTGTGTGTGTGTGTGTGTGTGTGTACATGAGCACGAGAGCGAAGGGGCTGGGTGGGGGAGCCTTGACTGTCCTCAGAACCTGAGGCTGGCTGGCTTCCAGCAGCCTGGCTCATTGCTATTCTATACAGCCCCTCTCCACCCTCACCGTTGATTCAGCCCCTCTGCAGCACCAGAAATGAGCCTCAGCAGGCAGCTTGCTATGGCCTCTACAAGGGTCTCGATGTCTTCTGGCTTCTTAAACTCCACCTGGAAGGCATGAGGATGCAGAATAGCCTTCTCCAGATCTGCTTGCCTCAGCTTGAGCCAATGTGGCTCCATGGATTTTTACAGCTGCCTTCAAGCCCAGAAGGATAAAATTCCTCCTTTTGTCCCATTGAGCAGCCAGCCTGCTTACACTTTGGAGTAAGAATCAGCAGGCAGAAAGCCCACCTCATACCCTATGTGTAGGATGGGGTTAAAAACCAGACCTAAACTTCAGTTTGCATGAGGCCTTGGTCAAGACCATACTCATTTTTGAGGTTCTCTATCAGTAAAATAAGATGTTGATTAAGCAGGACCAGATTATTTCAGCAGCCTGGCAGACATGTTGATAGACTGGGAAGAATGTTCTGTGGTCTCAAGCAGGCCATGAGCTTTGCTAGGTCTTAGTTTTCTTACCTATTAAATGGGAGAAAGCCCCAGAAGGCTGGAGGAGGATGATAGGTAGATGAACCCCCAAAGGCCTTTGTCACCAGGGGCTCAGGGAGTTAGCAGACAGAAAGACATATTTATTGGAGGTGTGAGGCCATCTACTGGCCACCTAGGTAAGCATTTTTTTGATACCTACTATGTGTCAGAACTTGAAAAAGGATTCAACCACATCATGACGTGCCGGGCTTTATCCAGGTCACTTAAGTTAGTTCTCACATTCTTCTCTAATAGATGGGGAAACTGAGTCCCACGCTCTTTGGCCCTGTATATTCTCCCACTTCCCTGCTCCAGAAGGCCAGAGGAAGGAAATGCTACTCTTTGTCTTGACTAAAGACAATGACAGAAGGCCTCTGAGATGTAGTCCCAATGTGAACTCAAAGAGTAAGCCAGATTAGGACACAGTAATTATGGAAAGGGCACTTCAGCTAGCAGATGCAGGGTGAGGCAAGGTTTTCTTCAGGAGGAACAGAGAATAGGTCGGTGGAACAGCTGAGAGTCAGTTGTGGCAAGGAGTCTCTCGATTTCTTCATCTGCCTATAGGAAATTAGAGTGGAGTCCTCAGTGTGAGACGGTGCACACCTAGAGGCAGCTTCTTCCTTTCCATGCTCCTAGGGTACTCCCATGGGTACCACATCCCCCCTCTCTGCCTCTCCTAGAGATACACCCACCTTTGATGCAGTTTGTCAAACAATCCATCACCTCCTCTTGCTGCTGTGGCATTTGCAGTTCACTCCTGAGCTGGCTGTCAGAGCTGGAACCAGGTCTCATCTGCGTTGGACTCCCTTAGCTCCCAGCATTTGGTGGAGGAACCCTAGCTCCCTGCCTCACACCTCTGCTGCCAACAGAGCTATTTTATATACTGGGATTTCTCTTGAGATTTAAATTGAGCCATGAATTTATGTGCTCTAAAAAAAGTTTATGGACCACTGAACTAAACATTATCAAAATACATCTTGAATCGTGCAAGGCAAGTACTATGATCTTCAGTTTACGTATGAAAAACCAAGGCTCAGAGTAGTTCAGTGGCTCTCCAAGGTCCAGAGCTGGGGAGGGCAGAAGATGGGGCTCTGAGATGGCCAGTGACCTCCAGGTTATCCTCCTACTGTGCCGGCCCTCAGTCCAGATTCTGCAGGGACTTTCTGATAAAGAAAGCAGAGATGGCGGTGACATGATCATGCTGCCATGGGGGGTGCTCTGGGAAGAGATGGTTGGGATGAAGAGGTAATGGGTATGAGGAGATAACAGGTAAGGTGTTGGGAAGTCTGCTTTCTTTTGCAAAGGTGGCCTCTGCTTCAGGGACTATGTAAAGTGTCCACGGCAAACCAGGGGCAGTTGATTCACATCTGGTAGAGATTCTTTGTGTAAGAATGAGGCATGCTTGTCAGCTCCCCACAAGTCAGCATTTTATCCCAGTATGCACACACTGCAATCCTGTCTCCCTTTCAGGAGGTAGGATTTTGGCTTATAGGCTGTTCTCCACAACATAGCTATTATAGGAGCTTGAGTAGAAGTCAGTGAAGAAGACCAATCCACCAGGCCCATTGCAAACACAGCTTTCAGCTCAAGTTTTAGTACCTCACGTGTGTGCCAGATATATCACACATGGCCTCCCTTATGCTTCTATCCTTCCAATAGCTTCCAAAGCAGAAGTTATACCCATATTTTAATCTAAGTCCCTGAAGCATGAGCAGCTATATCATGGCCAAAGGGACAGATTGCCCCAGTCTCCTTATTAGGAAGTTTGTAACCAGAGAGGGCCAATGCTCCGCGATTCCTTCCCAGGCCTGTTCTAGCTGAGATGTCACTCATTTGTTCTTGTCATCCTCTGAGTTTTGTTACTTCTGTCTACCAGAAAAAAGACCCTTGAGGTGATCTTCTGTGGCTCTGACTCCTGATGCTGGACATGGACAAATGTTTAAAGACAAAGTATTTATCTTCAAATGAGTACCCTAGTCATTCAACCTGTGACTCTGCTCTGAAACTTTTATAATCCATGTAGTCACTCTGGTCCATTTCTCATTAGAATGTATGGGTAACAATGCCTGTCCCTCATACTATGAGGCTAGAAAAGGTAAAACATGACATTCTGTAGAACTCCCAGCTTGTCATAGGCCTCTGTGTGGGGGCATGGTGGCATTCTGAAAAGTGTTGAGTCACAGGTTAGAGCCTCTGAAAGGAGGCTGTCTCCTGGAAGGAACTCCTGTCTGATGGAGCTACTGCCCACATCTTTTGCGCCTCTTTGTTAAGGTTCCTTGCCAGGCCTAGTAGGCTGTGTGATGAGGCTGCCAAGGCTGCTAAGGAGACAAGATATGTAGGGGAGCCTATGCTAGGCAGGTCCAGGGACCCTCTCCCTCAGGGTTGTAAAGCGAGGGAGAAGCTGTGGGGCACAGGCTTGTACTCTTCATCAGATGGACAATGGAGGGCTGGCTCTGAGGGCCTACAGTGGGCAGACTTCCCTATGCTGGCTAGAGCAGGCTAAGCAGATGGGGCACCATGTCCAAAGTTGGAGACCACAGCTGAGGAGTCGGGTCACAGATATGGACAGAAGGGTCAGAGGAGACTGAGTAGGAGATACCCAGCTAGGTCCAAATGACAAAAAGTTGGCAAGAAGAAGAAGAAGAAGGAGGAGGAGGAGGAGGAGGAGGAGGAGGAGAAGAAAAAGAAGAAGAAGAAGAAGAAGAAGAAGAAGAAGAAGAAGAAGAAGAAGAAGAAGAAGAAGAAGAAGAAGAAGAAGAAGGACATCCCCCAAAAAGAGGAAGTACAGAGGCCCAAAAGCTCTTGGGGTAGCAGGGGTAAAGTGTGTATGTTGCTCCTGGAGAGGGATGTTTCCCACCAGCCTCTCCCAAATAGGAGTGAACATGTTGGCTGCCTACAGGGCTTCAGAAAACAGCTTTGTTTTTTGGGAGTAGAAGGGAAATAGGGATGGGGTTTGAGACAAGGTTTTCTCGTATAATTTTGGTTGGCTTGGAATTTGCTATGTTAGACCAAGTTGATCACAAATTCACAGAGATCTACCTGCTTCTGCCTCCCAAGTGATGGGATTAAAAGTGTGGGCCACTATACCTGGTTGGAAACAGCTTTTCGAAGGTCTCTTTCACTAAGTTCTGTGCTGACTGCATAGAGCAGGTCAAGCCCAGGGCTTAGGGTAGCTTGGCTAAATATATCAGCCTTCTTTTAGCTTTTGACTCTACAGAAGAACTATCAGCTTCTGACATGGTTTTTGTTGGTAATAAATTGAACACACTAACCTGTGGATACACAGTTTTCTGGGGCTGTTAGCATCAGCAAACCCAATAGCTATGTCTTTTTACACCAAGATGCAAAAAGATATATTTCACAGGGCTGGAGGGAGAGTGGGCTTAGCAATTAAAAACATGTTCTTCTTTTTCAGAGGACATGAATTTGGTCCCCAGCTCCCAAGCTGGTTGGCTCATAATAGACTGTAACCCCAGCTACAGTGGGATCTGATGCCACAGGACTCTGAAGCCATCTGCACTCAACATGCATCCCCATACATATAATTAAAAATAATCAAAATAAATCTTAAAAAGAATATAATTCACATCAGCATATAGATTTGGGTGTGTGTGTTGCTCATGGACATGTGTATGAAGGTTTGTGTATGTGTGTGGAGGTTATAGGTCAATATTGGATGTCCCTCCTTAACTGCTTCACTGACTTAGTTTTTGAGACAAAGTCTCTCACTAAAATCTCAAGCTTGTCAATTCAGTTAGTCTTGCTCACCAACAAGGGTTATATTCTAGTCTGCCTCCCCAACCTGGGATTATAGGCACGCACAACCACCTTTAGCTTCTGTACAGGAGCTGGGAATCAAACGTGGGTCCTCAAACTTGCACAGAGGACACTACATACTCAGTTACCTCTCCAGCCCTGGAGACAAGGATGTAAAGATAGAGTGTGCTCTACCTACTAGGCCATAAAAAGAGGGTGCAGATTCCTTTTGGTGAGCTCTCAGAACTGGCATTTCATTTCACTGGAGTTATATAGATGCTCAGGTCGGGAGATGCTGAGGTTGGAGTAAGCAGTTCTCAGTAATCATCATACATTGTGATCTCAACCAGCAGGAGTCAAGTGCCTCCTTTCCTTAGCTTGTGCTCAGACCTCCTGATTGTGTCTGAAGCTGTAGAGATTTGGAAAGCCGCAGCCTGTCTATAGTGGAGTCCCTCCCTCTGAATGGAGATATGATCGGTCCCAGGACGTGTCCCTAGAATCTGGGCTTTGGAGATCCTGTGAAGAGAATGGTGGCTTTGCTCAGTCTTGGGCTTGATGTTGCTGTAGAAGAAAGAGAGGAAAGGTTGAAGCTTTGCTCTGGGAAGGGACTGGCTGACCCTGGCTGTAAGAAGGGTGGCCTTAAGAGAGTGTGAGTGCTGTCAAGTAACAGCAGGATGCTCCCCCAGGACAGCCACTTCCCCTACACCTGCCTCCAAAGCCTCATGAGAAGGCATTTGTCCTGTTGCTCTCCAGATCAGGTGATTTACCTCAGAGTGCCAGCTTCAAGGAGTAAGTCCTTCCCATTTGAAGTTGTCTGGAGGCGGTAAGGACATAGTGAATTCAAGAGTTTAAGAGGCTTTAAGGTTGTGATAGTTTGTCTTGGTTATCAGCTGTATGGGATTTAGTATCACCATGGAAACATGGCATGCCTTTTTGGAGTTTCTAGATTGAGTTAATTGGGGTGGGAAGTGTTTCTATACTGAATAAAAAGGAGAAAATGAGCTGACCACCAGCACTAATCGCTTCTGCTTCATGACTGTGGATAGTCCTGCTACCATGCCTTCCAGCCATAACAGACTGCAGCCTCCAACTGTACTAGAAAATAATTGCTCCATTTCTTAAGCTGGCTTTGTCACAGATTTTTGTCACGGTATCAAGAAAAGAAACAAATGCAATGGGTGATGTGATCCACAGTTGGGTTTGGGGACCTTGGGTCCAGATGCCAAGCCTAGTGATCTGTTTGGCTAGTGACTGCTGGTGACAGGAATCACTCACCTTTGATATCTCACCATTGATGAAGCCCTTGGGATTCTCTGCATCTAGACATGAGTTCAAATATATAGGCTGTGTCCTGCCCTGGTAAGGGGGAGGGGAACTTCTACTTTTTTCTTTCCCAAAATACGTTCCATACAGGAGTGTCACAGTCCTAGATCTGGCACGTCCCACTCTAAATTCTGCAGAATCTTCAAGTTCAACTCCTTGCAGACTGGCCCCTGCCAGGAAATGTTGGCACTGTAGAACTAACTGTTATGTGCACTTTTAGACAAGCCTCTTTCCTTCTCTGGATTCTGTTTCATTGTCTGTAAATGGCCACAACTATGCTCCCAGGGTTCTTGGGGGGATTCAATATGAAATCACATGAGAAAAAAAAGCCCATAGTTTTGATTTGAATAGAAAGTCTAATAATGGAGGTTACTCCAGGATGGGGGTGGGTGGGTCAGGAGACAGCTGTAAAGTGTGGGGATGGGAAAAGAGGCTAGATGGCAAGGAACCAATGTTATAACAGAAAGGCCAGGGCATTTAAGAGTCTTAAGTTCTGCAGAGGCCTCTACTGTGAAGACATGGAAGGGATCCAGGGTGCACATTGCTGTGAGGCCATTGGCTACCCTGGAGAGTAGGTAGGTAGGTCAATTAAAAGGTGGAGTTCTGTTTTCCAAAGGCCACACCTGTGCTCCTGAACTTGAATCATCACCTTCAGGTCTTTCGTATCAGGGGTAGGGTCAGATGCCCATCCTTACCCACAAGACGGTCTGGCTGATAGGGTCAGATGCCCATCCTAACCCACAAGATGGTGTGGCTGATAGGGTGACAAAGCCTTTCAAACAAAAGACAAACTCTAGAGTTCCAAGCCCAAGGCCTTTGGCACCTGTTCCCTCACGCTCTGGTGGCCCTGGCTCATCTCATCAAACATAGATCAAATACATGCTGTATATTTCCAGGCCAGATTTTTCTTGTTGCTCCAGACCACGCCCAAGAAGGAGCTACAGGATGTTCATGTCCTGATTCTCATGAGGGTGTTTTACTGTTTGGGTCTGTTATATTCAAGAAAGCTTCTGAAGTTCATTTTTGAGATAAAATTGACATAGAATGAAATCTGAAGTGAAAACAGATAGTTTTGACCTAACTTATATGACCATGTAACCAGTTTATCAGCTAGGACATAGAACATCTCCATCATCTCAGTTTCCAGTAACTTCTTTTCCAAAACGCAAAAAGTAGGGCCTGATTTCTGTTATCACAGACAAGATTTGCCTATCCTAGAAATTCATATAAATGGAATTTTACAGTAAGTGCCTAGCTCTTTGTATTTGACTTATCTTGGAGATTTATCCACATTGCATTAACAGTCCTTTCCTGTTTATTGTTCCTGGTATTTTTAGTTTTTGGATAATATTGTAAATGAAATTTGAGAATGTTTTAATTCTCTGGTAGTTTACTGCTGGATTATGGAAGTATTGCTGTTTTTCTCACATTGATCTTGTATTCTATGATATTACTATAATTATTTATTTGTTCTTCTATTCACCACACATAATTATGCTATTGGTGTGGTGAATAAAGACAGATTTATTTCTTTCTTTCCAATCTTGTTTTCCCTCTCCATTTCTTCTCTCTCTTATGCAAGAGAGCCTCATAGTCGAGGCTGGCTTCGAACTTATCACCTTCTTGCCTCTGTCTGTGTGCTGGTATTATAGGTATGTACTACCATTCCTTAAACTTCCTTTCCAGTCTGTATGGTTCTGTTTTCCTTGCCTTGCTGCATTGGTGGTAGCCAGTTCACTACTAAAGTTCTCAAGAAGTCATTATTCCATGCTATGATTTGCCTTGGTGTTTGCCTGGAACTGGAACTACAGACAGTTGTTAGCTGCCATGTGGGTGCTGGGAATCGAACCCGGGTCCTCTGGAAGAGCAGACAGTGCTCTTAACCACTGAGCCATCTCTCCAGCCCCCCCATGCTATGATTTATATTTAATTCCATCATAGGGGTAAAATGTAGAAGAAAGCAGAGAAAGAGGCTGAGGGTTCCAGATGAAAGAGGGAGATGGTTCGTCTTGAGAGAATGGAAGAACTGGATGAATTTGGAGTTGGAGTCATAGAACTCATTGTGGATGAATATTTGGGAGAGGGTGAGGGCACCACAGATAACCACTCGTCATTAGGAGAGGTAGAAAATCTTCCTCTTGGGATGAGGAGATTGGGATGGTAGCTTCCCACCTCTTTCAGGATACTATAAGATGTTCTTGATCTTTGGAAAACAGCTGCAATAATCCAGTTTAAGACCCTGGGAGATAGCGTGACTTAGATGTGGTTCAAAGCTATAAAAGTAGGCCGGAGAGGAGAGAAGCAGAGAAGACAGTTGAGAAGAGGAGAGAGATAAAAAGAGCCTGTGGTGGTTTGAGTGGTATGGCCCACATAGGTTTCTGTATTTAAATGCTTGGTTCCCAGTGGGTAGAACTGTTTGGGAAGGATTAGGAGGTGTGGTGTGTCACTGGGGTCAGGCCCTGAAGTTTCCAAAGTTCATGCCATTCCCAGTTAGCTTCCTCTCTGCTTTTCACTTGTGGATCAAGATGTAAGATCTCAGCTACTGCTCCAGTGCCATGCCTGCTGCTGTGCTCCCTGTCATGATGGTTGGTCATTGACGCTCACCTTCTGAAACTGTAAGCCTCCAGTAAACTCTGTAAGTTGCCTTGGTCATGATGTCTATCACAGTAACAGAAAAGTAACCAAGGCAGAGCCCCAGTTCTAAGATAGGGATTGAAGAAAGATATAACAGCTGCCTTTTTATGACCACTGACAAAAAAAAAAAAGCAACTTAAGAGAGGAAAAGTTGCTGGAGAGATGGCTCAGCGGTTGAGAGCACTGACAGTTCTTCTGGAGGACCTGAGTTCAATTCCCAGCATCCACATGGCAGCTAACAACTGTCTGTAATTCCAACATCTGATACCCTTATACAGTTGTTATACATGCAGGCAAAACACCACTTCACAGAAAATAAAAATAAATATTAAAAGAAGAGAGGAAAAGTTATTGTTCAGGGGACATGGCCACCATGGCAGGAGTAGCAGGAGGCTGTTTTCCATATCATGGAGGTTCAGGAAGCAAAGAAGAGGAAATACTGTTGCTCAGCTGGCACTCTCATAAGCACAATGAAAGGTGTGTTTAGCTAATGACCTATGTGTATCTCTGAATCCACTCAAGTTGATACCCAAATTAACCATCACAGGAGATGAAATGGTACCAGAAAACTGAATAGACAGGGGTAACCAGCTAAGAAAAAAATCAAGAGAGAACAATTGTCCCTTGATATCAGTAGAGGATTGATTCCAAGATCCCCACATGCACTAAAATCTGTTGATGTTCCAGTCTCTTATATAAGATGACATACTATTTGCATATAACCTATGCATATTCTCATGAGTGCTGTAGTCATATTTAGCTCAGTTATAATACTTAGTACAATGTAACTGCTGTGCTAATAGCTGTTATACTGTTTTGTTTATGGAATAATGATCAGAAAAAGTTTATGTTCACTATGGATGTAATTTTTAAAAAAATCTATTTTCCAATGTTGGTTTAAACCACCGATGTGGAAATCCACAGATCTGACTATATAGTTTATTATAAGACTCTAGAATGCAAGTGTTCCCAGAAAGGGCTCGTTAATGTGTTAGATGCTGCTGAGTAGGAAAAGTAGGACAAGGACAGAGAAGCAATCATAAGAGCTGGCATTACAGACATCCTCTGTAAGTCAGGGAGGGCATTTCTGTGGAGCAATGGAGCTAGGGCCCTATTGGCTAGAGAGCTGCTGATGTGAAGGCAGAGGAGTGCCCCGCATCATAGGGGTGACAGGGTGTTAGAACCTTTCTCCATTACCTCCTCAAGAAGCTTTGAGGAACTTTTGGTGACCAAAATAGCCTCAAAGAAAAACTAGACCTAGCATCCTGCAAGACAGGGCTTGGGGCTGACAGGTAGTATAGAGACTAGGGAGGATGGAGCAAAATGCTTTCTTAGTATTGTACTGATTCTCTACTACAAGATCCTCATTGTGACAGGCAGCCAGTCCTGTTCATTTCCAGCAGAGGTGGGCTCCAGTGTTGTCCAATAGCATGCTCTTCCTATGAGTACTTTCCTAAGAAAGTTACAATGCTTTATACAGTTGAGTTTAAGATGGAAACTATACATACTCATTGGGAAATTACAGAACAATGAAGAATTATCTTTTGACATATTTTATTCTAGCTTTTATCCACATGCATTTGTTCTTGCATAAGATTTATTAATTTTCATTGAATGTTGTATAATACATATTTTCCATGTTGATATATGGCTTTCATAATAATGTTCCTTGGTGTAATTCCTCTTATTTAAGCAATTCTTCTCCTGTAGATGGTCATTTGGGTCATATCTAATATTTATAAGCAGCATCACACTGAATACCTATAGAAATAGAACTTACTCTTGATCCATTTCCACAAAACTAATAATTGTATGGGGTTTTTTTGGGTATTTTCTAGCCATATTGTTGGTGGGAGGTCAACTGGACTTACCCCACTTGAAATACACAGTCCAACATTCCCAACTGTCTGCACATTTACCATTTATTTTTTTTAAATTGATGTACCAATGAGGGGTCTCATCATAGCTTCAGTTTGTCTCTCTTTGATGGTTAAATAAGATGTTCATTTTCCCATCTGTTCATTTACCAATTCTATTTCTCTCCATGGGAGCAAGCAGCTTCCAAAGAGTGATTCACACTGGTGTCTTTCTCAGCAAGCTCTCTGAATGGCTCCCTAAAGCCTTCCAGGACTGTTTTCACCCACTGAAGTAAACCAAGTCAAATAACGGTGCCCCTCTGCATGTCCCCCTACCTCCAGCCATTCTTTATTGTCATAGTCTTCCTGATGAAGGCTCATAGCGCCATTTTATGGACTCTCCTCTAAACCATTATTGGCTTTCTCTTTGGCTATTTTTCATGGACCTCGGAGAAACTTCAAGAAACACTTCTTAGCTAATTTATTAGTTTAGTCTCTACTGACTGCTTTGAATTCTTTACTTTGTCCCCACCTACTTGCTACATATCCAAAGACAAGCCTGGAATTTAGTTTGGCTTATTTTTTTTCTATAAACCTCTATCTCGTCCTCCCCCCGTATCGTGGTTTGTGAGACCTCCTTCCTAGAGTACTTCTGTTTACTCTTTGGTTATGTCAAGTCAAATATTCTCTGAGACACAGCCTTCTCAGTCAGGAACCCTTCTTCCAGTCCACTCCGCCTCCAGCTTTCCTCTGAGTGTGGGAAGCATTTGTGGTATGTAGGGGATCTCTAAGGGAGCCTTCAGTACTCCTTCCTTCCATTCAACTTCTAATAAGCTGAGATAGGTAGGTCCTGAAAGAGGTCGAAGCACCACTTCTTTTCTTTAGGTGATATAGGCTTTGTGGAGGAAGCAGCTTAGTTTGAAGACAGATAGAACTCTAAACAGACCCCAGAATTATCTTTCCTACTTATCCCCAAATCTCAAGTGCTCTTCAGGGAGGGGCAGAGGGTGTTGAATGCCATAGTCAATGCAGGTACATGCATGGAAGGGGAAGTCAGCAATGAGGTATTTGCTGCCATCTCCACAGAGGATTCCCGCAAGAAGAAATGCTAAATGTTGTCTGCAATTATAATTTTGTCACTTTGTGGATATTATTGTCTCAGCTATGCATTGACCACCTTAAGGCCCAAAGTATGTAGAACTTCTTATCTGCACTCTACTTTTAGGCAAGTGAAGAAGACTCACTTAGCAAGCACACCCACTCCAGCCAAATCTGAGATTCTGTTCTGTTTTGAGGGCCTCATTTCTCTATTGATGACGGCCTAGTTATGTAAGCAGAACTCATGGGAATAGGTTAGGACGCTTCCATGAGGGTGCAGGAAATGAGGGCACTGTTGTCCTTGCACTAGAATGGGGGAACACCCAAATGAGAGGTGCCCTAACTCACAATTGTGTCAAGAACTTCCCTGAGCCTTTATTGGATGTAGTGATGAATATTAATCACCCAAGGCACAGGGGAACGACATATTTTTCACTTATCAGGAATTCATGGACAGAGACAGGTTACAGATTCCACTGCTCCATTGGCTGCTGCTTTCTAGAGGAATTTGAGCCCTCACAGAGTTTGGAGCCCACCTGCTAATGCCTGGATTCCAGAGCTGTGGGTGCACACACATCATTGCACCATGTAGAGTTAGAAAAAGATCCCTCTAAAAATAACCACCGAGGAATATTTAATTTGATAGCAAGACTGTGACTAATCCATGAAACAGAGAGTCTGTGTGACAAGACACAGTACAATAATGGGGAGAAATTCATGTTTGACCTTTAAGCAAGTGCAAAATGAAACATATCTGTGCCTCAGCCGCTGAGGACCCTGCGGCTGTGGTAGTGACTGTGAGCAGGGGATTTGATGGTTGTGGAGAACAAGTGACATTTATAGATCTCAAGAGTGTTGTATCATGAAAATAGAATGGAGAAATCAATATTTTTGGTGTTAAATAGAGAGAGGAGGCTGATGCTCAGGCTAAGTGGAGGCTGATAAAAGGTAGATGTAGACAACACCGCTGGGCAGGAGTGACCAAACCAGTTTCAGTCTGGCTTGGAAGAAAGGCAGGTCCCACAAATTTGAGGAGACCCAGTGTTTCTAGGTGTATCATGGGGAGATGAGCAAGATTGTGATGTCGAATGAACTTTTATCCCATGCTATGTCTGTGTTGAGAATTTTATGGGAATTATTCTTATAGATATTTCTGGCATTGAAGGCATTGTAATTTTCACTTGCTAGAGGAAACTGGTTCAGAGAGGTTCAAATCTTTGCCTAGGGTCACACAGCTTGAATGTGTCCAGTTCTGATTCTAAGGCCCTAAGCTCTATTCTTTATGTATGTATTCTTTACCTGAAATACGGAGCAAAGCTTGGAGTGGGCTGGAGTGCCTGGGGCCAGGGGTGGAAGACTGAGTGCAGAAGTGCTTCTAGCAAGGCCATTTAATGATGAGTTCTCATAAAAGTTTTCAGAGGATCCTGGCATGGCAGGTTCATAGACCAATATTACTTCTCTGATTGTTTTATTATTCATGGCTGTGTATAAAAAATTATCATCCATCACCTTCAATGTTAATTGAAAACTAGTCTCTATTTCTTCAAGTTTCTCTTTCTCAGTGGGAAGAGGGTGAACACTGTTTCTGTTGCTCTCTGGGGCAGGACCTTACATTTTGATCTGTTCTCATAAAAGAGTCTTTCAAGTTTTGTTTTGTTTTTCAATCTCTACAGAATGTTTCTCCAGGAAAAAAAGTAGCAATGGTCCTTGATCAGACTCAGGTCCAGTTGTTTCCCAGCATGCTCAGCGCTATTCTTTCCACAGACCTTTAGCATGTGCAGAGTTGTAGGAAAACAAGTGGATTGGTAAGTCTGTGCCTAGAGCAGTGGGTTCTAGGGCTCTTCTGAAGCTCTGGAGATTAGGTTGTGCAGGGGGGACGATGCTTTTTCCTTCTGAGTCTGGGAAATGAGGGCTGGAGTCTGAGTGAATGTAGGTAGCTATCTTGAGGCTAAAGGAGGGATTCGCTCAAGGAAGAGAGAAAAGTGTGACGTGCTCCTGGGTGAGAAGCAGTTCTAGATAATTTTATATAGTTAGTTTTTATTGCGTACTGAGGAAACTGGAAAATGTGCAAAGGTAAACTCTGATCCCTATACTCATGTGAGTGGGCCTTTTCCTAGACTCCTCCTAAAAATATTCAGCATTTCTTCTAAAAGCTTTGTCTTATGGCCCTATCTTACTCATGTATTAATGGCTCTTAGGGCCTGACATGACCAATGCCCAATGTCACAAGATCTACAAGGGTCCCAAGACTTAGCTCCATGTACTCCAGACATGTCTCTTCCCACTCTCTACTTGCCTACCTACAGATCACATCCTAGGTACATTAAGCAACATTTTTATGTGATCTACTCCCTCCCCCCACCCATTGCTCCTTCTGTCTAGAATAGTTTCTCCTTTATTTGGCTGATTCATCTCCCTTACCAGGCTCCAATTTAAGTATCATTTCCTCCAGGAAGTCTTCCTTGACTTGCAAACTAGGTCAGGCCACCTGATTGATACTCCCCTTGTACAGTAGTCTTGTGTCTCTGATTAGATATTTGCCTATGTGGTAACTGGTTCATTTTCTTTTTCCCATGATTAGACCATAAACCCTGTCATGAAAAGACCATGAGCATCTTCTGTTATGAACCTAGCCCATCGTAGGTTCTCAATAAATATTTGGTGAAGGAATGCTGCAAAAATTTCAAGTTCAATGTGAAAAGCAACAAAGGAACAAACTCAGTTCCCTTCTTAGCCCCAGTACACAGCAATTCAGATACCGAGGAGGAGATGGGGCTGTATCAAGCAAATAGGCTTTGTTTTGCACTTCAGTGAGTTGGTGAATGCACTGCAATTGGTTGCTTTTTATGTATAGAGAAATTACCTCTGTCCTGATTTGCAATATCTGTGCTATTTTGGGC
Organism: Sigmodon hispidus; assembly: GCA_004025045.1. Classification (NCBI taxonomy): domain Eukaryota; kingdom Metazoa; phylum Chordata; class Mammalia; order Rodentia; family Cricetidae; genus Sigmodon; species Sigmodon hispidus. The sequence continues at coordinate 29,927 of PVIH01013195.1, forward strand.
TGTTTTTCTCTTTTGGGCTTATTTGTATTAGAGCAATAATTTCACCATTTGGCTACACAGAGGCTCAATTAATATTACAAATATGGTCCCATAAAATTTACTTCTTGACATTAGAACGTTTTGTTGCTAATTACTCTCCAAGGTTTTTAATTTCAATCCCTCCTTGGTGACTTAGTGTAGAAATTCAAGGGCAAAGTTATTTCCCCCAAGAGGAAGGAGAACTAAGCAATGCCAAGTTTCTATCTGTTTGCCCTTCCTTCTGGGGGTATCTCAATTTGTAGTCTGTTTTTGCTCATTTCCTTGGTCAAAATAAAATAAAATAAGCAAATAAAAGCTTTAATGAAACAAAGACACACATTCCTGAGATCTTAAAAAACCCTCTTTTACTAATGCATTCATTCAAAGAATATTTGCTGAGTGCTTATTAGGTATGCCACCCTCTGTGTTAGGCAGGGAAGATGAAGAAATAAAGCCATCATGTTACTGTCTCCAAGTAGCTCAGTGCTGGGTGAGGCAAGATGTGCTGTAGATTCCCAGGCACATTTGGACACATCTTGTGGTACTCACCATGGTGGGATTAGATAACCGCATTCCATCCAGAAATGCTCTATCCATCTTTAGGGGTTGAAATCAGAAGAACCTTGGTTTTTCTTCATTTGAAGACAGTGGCTAACTGCAAAAAAAAAAAAAATCTGCATTTTAATAATATTTTGAATGGGTTGATTAAATAGGAACAGATGGTTAAAGTTTGTCATTTTAGGAAAAATAATGAAATATTACACTGCTTAATCTGTTTCTTTTTCACACTCCCCACCACATAGATATTCACTGCAAAAATACTTAAGGCAAAATGCTAATAATGTTTTTCTTTCTTTTCCTTTTTTAGTCACTGTAGGTCTCTTTACCTAAAAAGACCCTAACCTGGGCAGCTATCTCTGTGTGGCTGGGTTAGCCCTTTTTTCCTGGGCTGCCTCAGGGCCTACAAGGTATCAATTTGGGGCATTTAAGAATTGGTGGAAGAGTGATGTTACTTCAGGTATTTCTTTTCATAAAAAAAACAAAAACAAAAACTAGCTCTGCTGTACCAACCAGAGGAGGCTCCCACCCTGAGGGTGCCAGCAGAGCAGAGGTTAATTGTTTAAGTCGCATCCTGGGCTTTGTGTAGGTAGAAGCTCTGACTACTGGTACCTCCTGATCAAGGGAAGGCAGGGTGCCCATCTGTTACAGCCTGCATTCTATTTGGATTTGTTTCTATGCTAAATGCATTTCTCTGAAGTTTTCTTACCATTCTGTTTAGACAGATCATCGTATTACTACTGGGGGAAAGGGGAGTGCTGCTTTGTCATTACCATCAGAAACTCTTAGGAGAGTGAGCATCCTGTGCCACATACCACAGCTTGCCGACTTCAGTAGCGAGAGCCTCCAGAATGCTCTTGGATAAACATCATCTTTGTGGCCACACATTGTTTTATGAGCTGAGTCATCAGCCTGGCTGGATCCTTAAACGCTGCTGTCTGTCTTCAGGCAGAAGAAAAACAAGAAAGCTTGAAGTGCAGCCTTACAGAACTTTATGTAGTGGGTCGGTCTCATCTGCCGAAGGTGATAAAGGATTTGCCATTATGGAGTTTGCTCATGATAAAAGGATTATTGATCATCAACTTTCATTTTATTTGAGAGGAAATATGATGCTTTTCTGCGTTTCTTATACATTATGTAGGACTCTATTTCATGATAGCTGCTTTTAATAGCCACTAGTATTAAGGAATTTCCTGTTGAAAATTTGATCCCTTCCTCAGCCATCAAGTTACAATTTATCATTTAAGGTGATGAAGTAAAACCAAGAGTCACAATGACACAGTAAGTCACACTGTTTGCAGGCTTGTTTCTTAAATTGTTCTATCATGTTTATCTTTTACATAGTTGTTCAGCAAGATATCCCTTAATTAAAACTGATGGTGTTATAATGGGGAAATTTATTCTGATTAATGTGAGCTTCTGATTGGGAGATTTGTGGTTTGCTAAAGATCCCAGTTCTCTTTTTCAGTCTAATTTTATCAGGGTGTCAGTAGACATATGGGGTAGAACATTCACAAAAGAGTAGATGTGAAATTTTTGTTAGGTGTCAAGCACTATGTTAGCCTCTGTGTGGGACTAAAATAAAGGGAATCCTTGGCATTGAAGAGTAAAATGGATGGTTGTCAATGTGCCAAGTAGACACACCCCCTCTTTTAAAGTGGAGGATCACATGCTACAGGGAAGAAGGGCCCTGTGGTAGAGGAAACCTTCCTCTCGTGGTGGGCAGCTGGGAGTCTTCCTGAGAAAATGGTCCTGAGGCAATCAGTCCTTGGAGGGTGAGGATGACCCATAAGTTTTAAGTGTAAGACGTTGTAGGCTGGGGTATATCATTCACAAAAGCCCAATTAGATCAAGAAATGGTAGATGCCAGAATTTTAAATTAGGAAAGCTCTGGAGAATTTTGGGAGAACAGTTTTTAGGTGGTAAGCTTAGAAATCAGATCTGGAGGGGCTGAGAATCAAATAAATTACATGGATATAAAAAGGTCCTGGTATAAATGGTTCTCTTCTGAAGTTGGGTGGAAAGGGGAGGAAGAATGGGTGGTTGAGGCTACTGACAGCTGACCTTCTTGGGGTACTAGAAACCTGGGGAGCAAGACAGGGTGACAATGGGAGACAGAGGCTTCTAAAGAAAGAGCAAGAGGCTGCGTGCTGGTAGGGACACAAGGAAACAGGATAAAGAGGAGGGGGAGACCATCGAGGATTCTGACTTTCAGATGCAAGCTGGAAAGGAGCTTACGGCGGCGGGGAGGGTTTCTTGTAGGGGGTTGTCAGGTGGACGGAGTCTGAGAAGGGAAAGCTCAGATCAGATGCTATGGGACAGAAGAGCAGGTGCATGGTCCTGCTGAGGTCTGATTCTTCACATGGATGCTGTGTCCTTTTGCTTTATTTCAAGAAAACAATCTAAATTTAGTGCAAACAGCAGGAGTAAAGAAGTCCAGAACTTAACCAAATGTTGTTTTTCTCCCCCTCACCCCCCCTTTCTTCCCTTTCACCAGTTGGAATTAATATCTGACCTCAGAGCTGAAGTGTGCAATGGAAGGGCGGATTTTCTTTGTTTGGAAATGGGAGTAAACTCTGGGAGAAACTGGACCTTACCCTCTGCAACTGTCCTTATGTACATCAGTCAAAGGGATGGAAGTAGATGATGAAATGAGAGCTTCATGGGTGTTCAGAAATCTGTGTTACTTGGACCCACCATTTGGCCAAAGCTTTCTGGAGAGAGCTTTCTGGAAATGTGGCTCCATTCCGTGGTATGCCCTCCATCACTGACATTGTATTGAGGCCTATATTCCTGGAAGAGCTAGCGGAATAAATAAGGGCACCTTTGCTGTTTTGCTTTTGGTTCTTGATAAACCTACTCTCAAAATGTATCTGTTTATTGAGAAATTCCATTGTTCATAGAACAGACATTTTCTGGGCAGGAGTGGCAGGCAGCCTTCACTGGTGGAGGGAGGAGTCCACAGATCAGGAGGTAGAGGCAATAACCCAGGTGACAACGAGGCACTTTGAAGAAGAAAACAATCAACAAGATCTGGCAATTACTAAGATACTTACTTTCAAATTAAAAAAAAAATGTAAAAGCCAGGTTAATGTATTTGTATGTATCCCCGGTTAGCCTCAAACAGAATTCTTCTGTGTTACCTTTCAGAGTGCTATAAATACAGGTGAGTTCCACCATGCCAGTTGCACCAGAATATTCTTATTCTAGTCTTGCTCCTCAGTTACTAATGGTCATACACTAAATGTTGATTTCGGTGAGGGCTGAGAGGCCAGAAAGATGATTTTAGCCTAAAGCTTGCCTACAAGCCAATAAGCTGACAGTCCCATGGGATAAAGCTTAGGGCTGCTAGATAAAAATGAATACTTCAAATCCCACACAAAAGATGGAAGGAAGAGGCTGGAGAAATGGCTTTCACATTAGGGTCCTGCTCTTCTGTATTATTTTTTACATACATACATATATACACACACAATTTAAAATCTTAAAAGAGAGGAAAGCTGTCATCATGTTAACTGAAGTACTAGTTTAGGCTTCCTAGAAGAGAGTTACTGAAATGGATTTGAAGAATAGAGCATCCAAGAGTGATACGAGGCATGACACCATGGTTTTGAACTTCCAGTGATGGTGACAATCCATGATTATTAGGCTATATGCTGGGTCCAAATATAGAGTCCTGATGTTCCCGGTCTTTGCTTCCAGTTGACAGCAGGAGGTCATAAGGTAATGCTGGTAGCCATCTGAGTGAACGAATTCTTAGGAGGAGGAGGAAGAAGAAAGTTCTAGGAGGGAGCTTGAAGTCAGGATGGCTGGAGGAGGAGACCTATGCCCCACACAGGCTGTGTCAGAGGTCTGGTGTACACAACTAAACAGAGTTCTGAGAGAAAAGGCTTTCTCCTCATTGGAAAGGCTGCTAAGCTTCTTCAGGTCCCACACACTCACCACAGCAGCCAACTCAACAAAAGAACTCAGGAGATGTTAGAGGCCTTGGCCTAGATACAGCACCCTGGGAGCCCAGGAACCGGCGCACTTCATTTGGTTCCTGTGAGGCGATCCCACTCTGCCAGCACCCCCTCCCCCTCAGGATGGCAGAAGAGGACCTTTCAGAGGATGTGGCTGTGACAGCACTGTGACCACGGGATAAGTTTAATGACAATGCTACCCCCCCCCCCTTTTTTTTCACTCCTCTCTCTGACCAGAGGGCGAGCGGCCATCTCGGTACAGCTGCCTGGAGGCACTGTGGCCTTCCACACGCACGATCGCGACAGCCTCCCACCCGCCCTGCAGCGCTAAGCTGCGGCCAAAGGCTCGGGCTGGGCGGAGGGAGCTGGCTTCCCAGGCCGGGCTACCCAATAGCCTGTCGCACATTTCCCTCCGCTAGCCCGCAGCGGCATCTCGTGGATTCGCGCGCGGGCTCGGTCGGCGCGAGCCCGGGTATTGCGAGCCCCCGCGCGCCAGGGAGCGGCGCATGCGCGGGCGTCCCGCGAGCCCGCTGAGGCAAGCCGAGCCGCGGCGGCGCCGGGAAGGCAGCGAGCGGGCTGTGCGGAGCCGAACGGTGAGCCCTCGCCTGCGTCGCCCGAGGCTGCTGGGTCGCCCGCCCGAGTCTCGCTGTCAGGACGTGGCGTCCGGCGGTGGCGGTGGCATCCCGGACGGCCTGTGAGGGATGCGCCGCCTACTGCCCCGCGCCGCCTGACCGCCCCCGCCTTGCCTCGCGGTGCGCCACAGCCGGGCCCGCGGCCGGCCCTGCGGTCGTCCCCTCCGCGCTGTCAGCCAGCCGCCGCGCCTGCGGGGCTGCGCCCGGCCCGGCCATGTGGACCCCCACGGAGGAGGAGAAATACGGCGTAGGTAGGTGAGGCTCGGGCCTGACAGCGGCGGGGACTCTGGGGCACGTGCCCGAGTTCCCGCTCCCGCCTCGGTAGCTGCCCTGACTCCTCCGCCCCTGCCCGCAGACTGTGCGGCCTCGGCGCGAGGCGGGTGCGCTCCAGGCGGCGGGGATGGGCCCGGGGGCTCTGGGTGCGGGAGGGCGGCAGGGGGCGCTGGCGGGGCGGCCTGAGCAAGTGCGGTCCGCGGGAGGGGCCGCGAGGCTGGGGCAGTTGCGGGAGGTTTGTGGTGCGGGGCGCAGGACGCTTTACCCAGGAAGATACATTCTGAGAATCTGCTTTTTTCGGCGGTCAGAAGCTCGATTTTTAATGAGTTTCTGCACAAAAGTTAATGAGCCCGATGGCGGTTTATTTTCCGATTGGAATCTTACAAAAAAAAAAAAAAAAAAAAAAAAAGGATGAAAATCGTTGACATCATTTTCTCAATTCAGAATGCTGCAGATAATTTGTTTTGCTTTAAGTATTAGAAATAGTCACTCTACTACTGTGGGAGGTGCTTTGGACATAGATCATTGTTAAAGTTTAGTGTATTTTGTTGACATGGTTTTGTTAAAAATAAATCTATTTTTCAAATGAGAACGTTATTTCTTAGTTTGTTTTTAAGTGTTATGTGACACTCCAGAGGCTAAGGATTTCTTTTTAACATTCCATTTCTTTTCTTTCTTTTTTCTTTTTTCTTTTTTTTAAAGAATACTCTGTTATTTAAGGGACAGAGTGTTTTCATGGTCATTACATGACAGGAGTGTTCAGCTATTTTACATTATTGTAAATTGGATTTACAATTTGGATTTATTTAGAAATCTTTAAAATGTTGAATGTGCAGTGTTTTTTTTTCTTAGCTCATAATGGAAAATTTTAGAAAACTTAGAGGAAATAAATTGTCTAGAGGGAAATTATTATTTCCACTATTGCAACAATTCTATCCAGTATTTCCTTCATAATTAATTCATTACAAAGTAACTTTGTAAACTGCAGTGGTAACAATTGTTTTGGAATACCATCAGGCAAGGTATGTCAAAATAGGACTTGTAATCAGAGAAACCCTCTATCTTGTTCTGAAAAGTAACGTTCCAAAGTTTGTAATTAGCTATGCTACAATGCAACTGGTAATAAAGACTCCTGGTCCTAGAATCTGTTGAAAGAGAATTGGGAAAGGATGCACATGCGGGGGATTCACCCCAGAGACTCTTAGCTTTTCTATTTAAAGCATTCCTTGAATGCTAAGTTGATACTATGAAATAAGTAGTTGATGGTTTTCTTCTTCATAACTTGTTATCAGACTGCTTAATTAGAATAACAAGCAATCCCTGTGAATGTGACCAACTGTCCAGTGGTACTTGATTGATATCTTCTGGGGAGGAACTCCCAAAGAGTACAGAGAGTGGAGTTCAGAGTGCTGACTTCTTTTTACTGGTGCTTTGGGCAAGTTGCTCAAGTCCTCTTAATGTGAAAATGAGGGTTTATATTTATATATCTTATAGTGTTGTGAAAACCAAACAAGTGCACACTAAGTAGTTAGTAAATGTGAATCCTTCATTAGTATTTAGAGAGTGATGCATCCTGATAATAATAAATACTAGGTGTGTTAGTCCTGAGACTGGCAATTCAAACCAGTCAGGACAGACGGATGTGAAGTTTTAGGATTTGATGTATGTAAGATTTACCAAGAGAAAAGGTGGAAGGAGATTCTTGAGTTCTTTGGACTGTGTGCTTAGCTTTAGGAAACTTGCTATGCGCTGTAGGAGGGGTACAGCATTGGGCACAGTGTAGGTCTTAATGCTTGTGTTGTCATTCTGAAGACAGTTTCTTTGAAGCTGTGGTCTGGTATAATTTTGGTCCTTTTTTCTTATTTAAAAAAGGGCCACTACTTGATATTTCTCTCACAGTTTTTTTCTCTTTCAACTGTCTCTTCCTTAGTTTAGGTCTAAAAGTTTTTGTTTAAATTGTTTAAAACTCAGGATATTTTTTCCCCCATAAATATGTTAGGGGCTGCACTTGTAGGCATTTCTTAAGATCTAATTTAATCTGTGGATATCTTCAGTTTTGTACTTAATGAGGAAAAAATATCAATTCAAATGATTTTTCATTTGTTTTATTGTTTGATTGCTTTAAGGACTAGTTTGAAAGTTTAACTATTATCATTGCTTCTATAAGAAAATATTTTGGGTTCAACTTTGCTCCTTTTTTATTTATTTGTGTGGGAAATGAGTGTAGCCATGCTGATATGCACATGGAGATTGTAGAACATCTCCGAGAGTCTGTTGTTTTCTTCTACCCTGTAGGTCTTGGGGATTGGACTCAGGCCATCTGGCTTGGTGGCAGGTACCTTAGCCCACTGAGCCATCTTACCAGTCCCAGCTTTGAATTTTGTGACTAAGTAGGAAACACAGATATTTGCTTGGCAATTTATAATCTTACAGCAAAGAAGAAAACATACTTTCCATTCAGTCTGGAGAACAGTGAGAAAGAGCTGATGTTGGTGAGGGATGAGCCCCTGCTGAAAAAGTCTCCCTCCTTCACCCTGCATGTAGTTGTCCCACTGTGTTTTCACATTTGTAAGGCTTTTGAAATCTAGTGGTAATTAACATTTTTCTTTCAAGTCAGTTTCTCACTATGTAGCCCCTTGGCTTCTCTAGTACTTACAGAGATCCACCTGCTTCAGCCTCCCAAGTATTGGGATTAAAGGCATGTGTCACCAAGTCTGGCCCCTAATTAACTTCTTACTACCTTTTCATCTTTATTTTTGCAGTAGAGAGCTCTGTACATTTTTTAAAAAAAGATTTATTTAGTATGTATACAGTATTCTGCCTATAAGCCAGATATAAGCATATCTCATTACAGATGGTTGTGAGCCACCATGTGATTGCTGGGAATTGAACTCAGGACCTTTGTAAGAACAGCCAGTGCTCTTCATTGCAGAGCCATCTCTCCAGCCCTAGAGAGCTCTGTACATTTTACAACATTTCTTTTATTATTTTTCATTTAAGATTATGTGGTACTCAAGCTCCCTTTTTGTTGTATTCTATAATTGGCTTGAGAGGATGGGGAAGGCACTGCTCTTTGTGAAGATAAAAGATGTGCCAATTAGTTTGCTGGAGGTATCCAATTGTGTTGCCATATGTAGATTCCCAGAGTAGTCTTTTTATTTTATTTTATTTTAAATTTATGTGAATTGGTGTTTTGCCTGCATGTGTATAACTGTGTAAGAGAATCAGATCTTGGGAATATAGACAGTTGTTAGCTGCTGTGTGGATGCTGGGAATTGAACTCAGGTCCTCCGGAAAAACAGTCAGTGCTTTTAACTGCTGAGCTATCTCTCCAGCCCCCAGAGTAGTCTTAATAGGATCTCTATTATATAAATGAAGTAAAGGATCTCAGAGATTGCTTTTCTTTCCTTTCTTTCTTTTTTTTCTTTGGTCATTCAACAGTTGTATAGTCCCTTTATTTTTTGTTTCTGGCAATAGGAGGTATTTTATGATATACTTGACTGTTTTTGCTTTTTTTCTCTAATATTATTAGGGATCTTTTTTTTCATTTCTTCTGTGTTTTTGTAACAGTTTTACTCTATAGTTCAGGTTAACCTGAAATCATAATTGCTTGGAAAATTTTGTATGTTTTATTTCTTAGGCTATCTTTCTAAGGAACTTCCTGGTCTGCATTGTATTAAATAAGAAAAACACTGTCCTTCTTTTTACTGATTGTACTCAAACTACCAAACAGGGAAACCAAAACTAAAAGCAACACTTTTCTTACTCTCTAATAATAGGAACAGCAAGTATCCACAGCAAATAAAAATGTAATTAAATTTATTCAATAGATAAACAGCAAAGGTATAGATGGATGTTGTTTTGATATTGTAGATGTGTATGCTGGTTAGTTTCTGTCAACTTGAAAAGAACCTCTGGGAAGAGGATATCTCAACTGGTGAATCACCTTCATCAGATTGGCCTTAGTAATCCTGTAGGGATATTTTTCTTGATTAATGATTGATGTGGGAGGGCCTAGCTTTCTGTCAGAGTGCCACAGTAAGGTGGTCAGGTGGTCTTGGGTTACAGAAGAAAACAGGCTGAAGAAGTTACGGGGATCAGGCATTTCTTTTGTTTCTGCTTCAGTTTCTGCCTTGGCTTCCTCTGATGAAGGAAACCAAACTAAACCTTTTCCTTCCCTAGTTGCTTTTGATCATGGCCTATTTATCATAGCACTAGAAAATGTAACTAAGAGAATGTGGAAACTTTCTCAAAAAGCCATCTTGTTTATTCCATGGCTGTCATTAGGCTAACAAACAAACCTGCATGTGTATGCTAGGCAGGCACTCTGCCATTAAGCTACATGCTCAGCCCCATGATAAATTTTTTAATAATTCAGAACATTGATTCCTATTGTTTTCTATTTTCAGTTCTTTTACAATGAAATATTTTCCTCAATATTTTCCAGAATATTTAACTTATTTAACAATAGTTTTGCAATGCTATATTCATTTTTTCCTAATTAAAAAAATATTCTATGCTTTAGTTTTCTGTGCCTTGGTTTTACCAAGACCAGGGCATGTGTGTGCACTCTTTTATTTTTACTTAAATAAATCACTAAGTTTTGTGGAAATGTAACTTCTAGAGGTCTGTGGTAGAGCCCAGTATGGTTTATATTTCCTTGAATTTAAGAGACTTGAGGATCAGGAGTTTGAGGAGGGAGAGAGGGAGGCAGGAGGAGGGAAGACAGAAATAAAAGGTGGAAAGGAAGGAAAGAAAAAAGATCTGTAGTACAGAATAGTCTGAGGTGGAGCAGGAACAACTGTCCACAGCATTTGAGTATAGCTACTGGTCGCTAGAATAGCCTAGAAACATGAGGGCTTTAGTTATTTTATGGCCCATCAGTTCAGGAAGGAAGCCAGTTTTTGAAGCCTCTGAAAGAGAACCAATACTACTTTTTGAGGTAGAGATACCCACCAGAGGAAGAGATGTCATATCTCCAGAACTTTATTTTGTTTTGAAAAACAAAGATATAATCTGCATTTTATAGTTGTAGGTTTAGTATTTACAGGGAGTGTTAACATTTAAGATTTTACTTGAGCATCATGACTGGAACAAAGTGACAGATCTAAGGTACTAGGTTAATAAGTGCTAAATTGAATTTGGAACCCAAGATTTCAAAATTCTGTGCCACAAATGCTTCTCTTTTACAAAAGTTTTATTTTGTTATTGTTGTGTGTGTGTGTGTGTGTGTGTGTGTGTGTGTATTGTGTTGACACATGAGATGACTTTTGGGAGCTGGTTTCCTCCTTCTACTGTGGGTTTCAGGGACTAAACTTAGATTGTCAGGCGTGGGCAGCAGTGCTGTTTTACCTGCTAAGTCATCTTGTCGGCTCTACAGGTTATTTTATTCCACCCTTTGCCTTTGAATGGAATTTGTCAGTACTGTATGTTGAGATATAATCTACAGCAGTGGTTCTCATGTGGTTCCTAATACTGTGGCCCCATGCAGTTCCTCAAGTTGTGTTGGTACCCAACCATAAAATTGTTTCGTTGCTACTTCATAATTGTATTTTTGCCACTGTTATGAATGGTACTGTAAATATCTGTGTTTTCCCGTGGTTTTTGGAGACCCCTGTGAAAGGGTTGTTGGATTCCTAACAGGGTTGAGACCCACATTTTGAGAACCACTAGTTTAGAGCCTTCTTACTTTAAATTAGGTAAATACATTTAAGGATTTCTTTTCACCTTGGACATTGTATAGGTTACATAGTATTATTTTCTTTCTGAATATAATGATTTGTTTTGATAGTGGTTAAAAATACAGAGTATCAGTTCAGAAAGCAAGTTTTAAATAATGCACTGAGGACTGTATTAGGTGTTGTTGTTGTTGTTGTTGTTATTATTATTGTTATTAAGACAGGCTGTCACTCCTTAACTGGCCTGGAGTTCACTTTATACCCAGGCTGACCATGTCTAGCATATTGTTCTTTTTTAGAAAGACACCTACAACAGAGGAAAGAAATTGAATTTAGCAAACATTTATTGAGTGGCTTTTTAAACCAAAAGGAATTATCTTGACCTCTGCTCTCTAAAGCAAACAGGAAATAATCTGCAGGGAATTATCAATTAGCAGTTTGTGTTTGTGTGTGGTATATGTGATGTATGTGCTTATGTTTAAGTGGAGATTGACCCCGAGGTGTCTATCTCAGTTGCTCTCTATCTTATTTTTTGAGACAGAGTCCTCTCATTGAACTTGGAACTCAAGGATTTAGCTAGATTGGCTAGCTGACCAGAGATCTACCACCCCAGCACTGATGTTATGGATATGTGCTTTTATATGGGTTCTAAGAATCTGAACTCATGTTCCCAGGTTTGTGGAGCAAACAATGAGTGCCCCCCACCTCCCAAAATGGGTATTTTGCTGTGTTGTCCAGGTTAGTCTCTAATTTCTGGGCTCCCACTTTTATCTGTAGCTGGGCAACAGGTAAGTATGAGCTCCCATAGCTTAACATTTTAATAGGGTTTAATAGATAACAATATTCAGTAGACTTCAGATTTACAGATCATTTTTTATCATGTAGTATTATAATATACTCTAGAAGTACTAAAGTGCAGTGTAAACATGGCAAATTTTCAGTGTAACATTTAATTTTTTATTCATGTGTACATGTTTTTGTGTCTGCCACGTGTGTTCCAGGCAGTTGTGAACGGCTGGACATGGGTGTAGAAATCTGAACTTGAGTCCTCTGGAAGAATAGCACATACTCTTAACTCCTGAATCATTTCTCCAGATCAATGTGTAGCATTTTTAGACACATTCTACCATATGATAGTTGGGAAAGAAAGGTCATTGAGGTTGAAGTATCTTATAGTAATACTTGGTGCTGAATTTTAACTTTTAATAACTTTTGAATCTTTTAAAAAATTTGTATCCTTGTTTTTGATAATAGTAATGTTTAAAATTATTTTTAGTATGTAAATAGCAGTAAGTCTGTTGTTTATATTACATTAGAGATTTATTTCCAATGTTATGGTTTTACTGTAGTGAACAAACCTGTTTAGTATTGTGCTCTCAAGTCTCTTGCATATGCCTCTACCAGACAAATTTTGTATAAAGAGGCAAGATTTCATAAAGTTTTTACATATAGCCTCTGAAGACTTTAATTTTTAAAAAATTAGTAAATATGTCATCACCTATTTTAGCAGTGTTCCAGGTAGTTACTATATTGCATATTAGGATACTTTAGTGAAGATAATGACTTTGTTGGGGAATTTCTTTCTATTTTCCTGTTTATTGACAGTGGTATGAAATATTATCTTCATACTTCCATATATTTTCCCCTCTTCTTTCAAAACTCATTTATGTGCTCTTGCCAATGACTGAGAACCAACATTTGTGGAAGAATTAAAGCATGATAAACATAGAAGGCTGAAAATTATTTAGTACTGTATCTCCAACAGTTGTGTATTTGACCTTTCCTTCTCTTCAAATGGAGCCCATTTTATTAGTAGACAGTAGTTACTAGAATGTTCCTATTGCTAAATAGAATTGATGACTTCTTGTACATTTTTTAAATAAATTTTTGTTCTTTGCCTCCATATAAATTGCTTAGATTATACCCTTCATTAGTTCAATTAAAAAATACCATGTATAGGTGTTTTGATTGCATTTATGTCTGTGTACCATGTGTATGCCTGTTGCCCAGGAATGCCACAAGAGGGTATTGGATTCCTTGGGACTGGAGTTACAGATGAATGTGAGCTGCCATGTGAGAGCAGCTAGTGTTCCTAACCACTGCACTATCTCTCTAGCCCTCCTAGTTTAATTTTTGGCCTTTAAGAGATCTTAGAGAAAATACAGCTTCAGTTTCTGTAGATTGATCCCTAGGATGGACCCATATGGTAGAAGAAGGAAAGAACTAACTTTTGCAAGTTGTCCTCTGACTTTTACTCACATTCCACGGCACACATATGCTATCCACAGACACACATATGTATAGAATAAATAAGAATGGGGGCTGGAGAGATGGCTCAGTGGTTAAGAGCATTGGCTGCTCTTCCAGAGGACCAGGGTTCAATTCCCAGCACCCACATGGCAGCTCACAACTGTCTGTAGTTCCAGTTCCCAATTCCAGGCAAACACTAAGGCAAATCAATAAATAAAAAGTTTTTTTTTTAAAAGAATAAATAAGAATGTAATGAAAAGTTTTGGTGACAATTTATTGGTTTTTGGAACTCATAGTTAAAAAAACAAAACTAATATTTTCTTGTGGGCTAGAGAGATAGTTCAGCAGTCTAGAGTACTGGTTGTTCTTCAGAGGACCCAGGTTCAATTTCCAGTACCCACATGGTAGCTGACCACCATCTATAACTCCAGTTCCAGGGATACTGACTTTCTCAGGCAATACATATATGCCAAGTATACAGACATATGTGCAGGCAAAATACTTATACACATGAGATAAAAACTAAATCTTAGAAAACAATTTTTTTAAATTTTCTATTCTTCTCTCATACATTACATCCCAAGCACCATTTCACCTCCCCTCTGTCCCAGATCTATGTTCTTTCATCTCCCCTGAGAAAAGAGCAGGTCTCCCAGGGACATCACCCAAACATGACATAATATACTACAATAAGACCAGATGCACACTATCACAGCAAGGCCAGATGAGTCAGCAACCATCTATGCTCCCACAGTTAAGAATCCCACCAGAATGCCAAGCTTCTCAGCCATACCGTATATATAGCAGCCCTAGGTCAGATTTCTACAGGCTTCCTATTTCTGCAAGCCCCCATGAGTCCTGGTCAGTTGATTCTGTGGGCTGTGTTCTTGTCATATCCCTGACCCCTCTGGTTCCTCCCCTTCCTCCACAGGACTTTCTGAGCTCTGCCTAATGTTTTGCTGCATCTGCTCTAATTGGTTGCTGGATGAAGTCTCTCTGGTCTCTTGGATGAGGACTGCTAGGCTCTGGTCCCAGGACACTATAGGCAGAACAAACTATAGGTCAAAGTTTTTGTGGCTGGGTTGGTATCCTAATCTCTCCACTTGAGGCTTTGCCTGCTACAGAAGGCCAGTTCAGGCTCTGTATCTCTCATCACTAGGAGTCTTTGCTAAGGTTACTCTCATAAATTCCATGAAGTTTCCATTGTACTAGGTTTCCACCTTACTCCCAAAATGCCTCCCAATTCCAATTGTTTTTCTCAGTATTTTCTCCCTTCCCCCTTGACCTCTACTGTTCCCATTCCCCACCCACCTCTAGTGCACCCTCAGAATTTATTCTATTTCCCCATCTCAGGGAAATCCATGCTCTCCCCTTTTAAGCTCTCCTTGGGGCTTTGCTTTTCTGGGTATGTGGATTGAAGCATGATTATCTTTTACTTTATAGCTAATATCCATCTATAAGTGAGTACATACCATTTTTGTCTTTCTGGATTACCTCACTCAGGATGATTTTTTCAAGTTCCATCCATTTACCTGCAAATTTCATGATGTCATTGTTTTTAATAGCTGAATAACATTCCATTGTGTAAATGTACCTTAGTTTCTTTATCCATTCTTCAGTTGAGGGATATCTAGGTTGTTTTTAGTTTTATTATGAATAAAGCTGCTATGAACATAGTTGAGCAAGTGTTCTTGTGATAGGATGGTATATCCATTGAGTATGTGCCCAGGAGTGGGAAAGCTGGGTCTTAGGTAAATGGATTACTAATTTTCTGAGAAATGGCCATATGGATTTCCATCGTGATTATATAAGTTTGCATTCTCACCAGTGATGGAGGAGTGCTCCCCTTACTCTACATCCTTGGCAGCATGAGCTTATGTTTTTAATATTAGTCATTCTGACGGGTATAAGATGGAATCTCAAAGTTGTTTTGATTTACATTTACCTGATGGCTAAGGATGTTGAACATTTAAGTGTTTCTCAGCCATTTGATTTTTCTGTTGAGAATTCTCTGTTTAGATATGTACCCCACTTTTAAATTGGATTGTTTGTTTATGTCTAGTTTCTTGATTAAATACAAATTTTTGGCTATTAGCCCTCTGTCAGATGTGGAAATCCTTTCTCATTCTGTGGGCTTCTTTTTTGTCCTATTGACGGTGTCCTTCGCCTTACAGAAGCTTTCCAATTTTGTGAGGTCCTATTTATTAATGTTGATCTTAGTGCCTGTACTATTGGTGTTCTGTTGAGGAAGTTACCTGCTGTGTCAATACATTTTCTTCAATCACATTCAGTGTGCCTGGGTTTATGTTAAGGTTTTCGATCCACTTGGATTTGAGTTTTGTGTAGGATGATAAATATAGATCTATTTGCATTCTTGTACATACTGATATCCAGTTAGATCAACATCATTTGTTGAAGATGCTTTCTTTTTTTCATTGTATAATTTTGGCTTCTCTGTCAAAATCAGGTGTCTATAGGTGTGTGGATTTACATTTGGGTCTTTGATCTTATTCTATTGATCCACCTGTTTGCATTTATGCCAGTACCATGCAATTTTTATTACTATATTTCTGTAGTACAGCTTGAAATCAGAGATGGTGATACCTCTGGAAGTTCTTTTATTTTACAATATTGTTTTAGCTATCCTTTTTTTTCCATATGAAGTTGAGTATTATTCTTTTAAGGTCTGTAAAGAATTGTGTTGGGATTTTGATGGGGATTGCATTGAATCTATAGATTGCTTTTGGTTGGATGTGTTAATTCTACTTATCCACGAGCATGGGAGATCTTTTTATTTTCTTATATTTTTTTTCAAAGACTTAAAGTTTTTTTTTATTATACAGGTGTAGCCACAAGTTTTTCTGTCCCATCCTGGCTACTTGGTCCAGACAAAAAGCTCTTCCACCTGAGGTCCTGCAGCTACTTACAAAATAGTTACTCAGAGGTTTATATTAATTACAAACTGTTAGACCTATGGCTCAGGCTCATTACCAATTAGCTCTTATAACTGAACCTATTTCTGTTAATCTGTTATATTGCCATGTGTTTTGTGGCTTTATTTGTAATGTGTTCCATTACATCTTGCTTTCTGGGAGGCAGCTTGCAGGGTCTCTTTGACTCCTCCCTCCTTCATCTTTATCTCTGCTTGGATTTCCTGCCTGCCTCTAAGCTGCCTTGCCATAGGCCAAAACAGCTTCTTTATTAATAAATGGTAATAAAGCACATTTGTTGTGTTCAGAAAGACATCCCACAGTACTTCCCTTTTTCTGTCTAATCAAAAAGGAAGATTTTAATTTTAACATAGTAAAATTACATATAACAAAACAGCTATCAAGTAAGAATTACAGTTATAATATCTAGTTTATTTGTATTTAGCAAAATTAAAATGTTCTGCCATCTATTCTATTTTTGTGAGGCTAAAGTTTTATATCTAATTTACCTTTTATCATAACTAAGGAAAATTATAACTATCTAGTCTTCTACTCTATCAAAGGCCACAGAAGGATATAATATCTGAATAAACAGGAAGTGCATTGTAAGCAACTTTTAAAATTCTAGAAATGACAGAGACATCTGGCTGCCTAGATAGTCACCCAAAGTTTCTTTGTAACATTGGGACATCCATCTTCAGCCTATAGGCCTAGAGTCTTTGGCATACTTTTCAGTGAAGCAGAAACATTGAAGGACTATTATGCCCAATTTGGCAAATTTTGTCAGTTGTTTCTCCCTGTAGTGTCTGACAGTTTGCTCTGTGAAGCAGGAACCTGAAGGACTATGTCAGCTTGTTCTGGCAAAGTTCTATGGGTCCTGCCTGTGTAGTTTATGCAGCATACTATCAAGCAGCTTGAGGCAAGAACAGTTTCTTGCCCAGTGGCTAACTTTTGCCACAAAGAAAGTAAACTCCATATAGAGTTTCTTTGACGCCCATCATCCTCTTGAAGTATATTGGTGCTGTCAGGAGCGGACATGTTTCATTGTCCAGAAAAGTCTTAAGTTCTTAAAATATTTTAAATGCTATATTCTGTAGGTCTTTGAAGTGTTTGAAGATTACTTATCTAATTGAAATATATCTTTGTATATTTAAAAATATAACTAACATGACTGTAAGTTTGATTATCATAGATGACTGTTAATTTGTATTTCTTAATGATACATTACAATTTAAATGAATTGTGTAAACATTATATCTTAAATAAGAATAGCAATATACATACATATAATAAAATTAATCTTAAATTTATATCAATAAACTAAAATTTGTTTCAATATAAAGTGTTCAAAGTAAGTAATTGCTTTTAATAATCTACCTTTTTATTCCATCATATCTATATCTCCCATTTTTTAAGAAAAGATTGTGACCAATAACAATTTATAATCAACCCCCTTAAAATAAAAATATTAATAAACAATATTTTTGGAATTTGGGTGTAGTTTTTTGTACTACTTCCTACTGATTGGGACTCTGGTAATCTTTGAGAAACCCTGAAGCTGGATCATCTTAGTCAGCAGCCTTGAAGCTTATGTGGATATTGGATTATCTGGGCCATATCTTCCCATCAGAGATTTTTTTAGGGGAGTCTTCCTCAATCAAACCATATTAGCCTGGAAGCAATCCATAGGTTCTCATCTTCTGTGGAAACAAAAGCAGAACCTCTTTTTCAAAGCAACATATCCTTAGACCCAAATTTCAAAGTCAAGATACCTTTAAAATATTATGTTGATTTAATTTAACAGCCTTTACAATCAAATGTCTTTCTACAGTTAGCTCATTAACAGTTAAAAAATTAAAAGAAAACACAATATAAATACTCCAGACTCTTTGTGTATTTTTCATATTTACATGGCTATTTTTATATTACTTTTATTGTCTCTTTTTTATGTAGCTGCCTATACTTTTTCCTCTTTTTTCCAAGCCTATGTACACTTTTTATACACATTGTCACCCATTTAGAGATTTCCTCCATCTGAATCTGTTTTATTATGTATCTTTAATCATTTTTTAAAAGATTTATTTATTATGTATACAGCATACAGAAGAGGGTACCAGATGTCATCATAGATGGTTGTGAGCCACCGTGTGGTTGCTGGGAATTGAACTCAGGACCTCTGGAAGAACAGTCAGTGCTCTTAACCTCTGAACCATCTCTCCAGCCCATCTTTAATCATTTTTTGATCAGGAGAGATTTTAAATTGTTAAAGTGTGTGGCTAGAACCCTTGGCTGCTGGCTCCACCTCCTTCAGCTTAATGTGGAGGAGGTACCAATGAGTCAGGCTTATTTCCCCAATTCTGGGAAGCAGTATTAATTAGGGTGGAGCTTTGTTTTTAAGCTCAGGGTTGTGCTCCCAAACCTGAAAGCAGTGGCTGGGAGAAGCCTCTTTGTACTGCAGCCTGTGAGAGAGACTTCAGAAATCCATCATGAAGCTTAGCTCCTGGCAGCAATGCTGGGAGATGAGTCTCTGCGTTGTTGCTGGCATGAGATTGTGAAACTAGGGAGCCCAGTGTGGCTCTGTTTCTGTGTGTTCAGAATCTTTTTTAAAGCTTTTTCACTGCCTGATGGTGGGTCAGGCCCCTTGGTCAGGACATGGCTTTCCCACCCAAGGTCCTGCAGCTGCTTATAAAATAATTACTCAGAGGCTTATATTAATTACACACTGTTTGGCCTATGGCTCAGGCTTATTATCAGCTAGTACTCATAACTTAACTCATTTCTATTAATCTATTGTATTGTCATGTGTTCTGTGGCTTTATCTGTGATCCATTATGTCTTGCTTTCTAGGAGGCAGCTTGCAGTGTCTTCCCTGACTTTGCCCTCCTTCATTTTTATCTCTTATATAAAGTGGCTTTTTGTTTTGTTTTGTTTTTTTTTGTTTTTTGAGATAGGGTTTCTCTGTGTAGCCCTGGATATCCTGCAGCTTGCTCTGTAGACCACACTGGCCTGGAACTCACAGAAATCCACCTGCCTTTGGCTCCTAAGTGACCTAAGTGATGGGATTAAAGGTATGCACTACCACTGCCTAGCAAAGTGTCGGCTTTTTTCTTGGTCTATTTGTTTTCTTTTTCAAAAAGCCAAATGTTATTTTTATTTCATTTTTTTCTATTTTCTAGTCTTTGTTTTAATTTTGCTCTCATCTTTATTTTATCTTTTCTGCTGATGTTGGCTTTAGTTTGTACTTGTTTTTTCCAACTTTTTTATTTTTCATTTATTGTTTTTACTATTTTATGTGTATGAGTGTTTTTTAGATCTATTATTTTTACTATTTTATGTATTTTTTTTTTTACTATTTTTATGTGTATGAGTGTTTCATCTGCCATGTACATCTGTGGTCCACATTTGTACTTGGTGCCTGAGGAGGTGGTGAGCCTCCATGTGGGTGCAGGGATTTGAACATGGGTCCTTCAAAAGAACAAGTGCACTTAACCACCTAACCAACTCTCTAGCCCCCAACTTTTTTTTTTTAAACATTTTTTTAAAAAATATTTATTTATTTATTGTGCATACAGTTTACAGAAGAGGGTACCAGACCTCATCATAGATGGTTGTGAGCCACCATGTGGTTTTGCTGGGAATTGAACTCAAGACCTTTGGAAGAACAGTCAGTGCTCTTAACCTCTGAGCCATCTCTCCAGCCCCGCCCCCAACTTTTTGAGTTTTTATCTCATGTAGGCATCTATTATAAATTTCCCACTTAAAAAATTATTTGCTTTATCACATTTTTTTATATTGTGCTTCCAATTTTGTCTCAAGAACTTTTATTTTTTTTTGTGTGTATGTTTGTGTACTTGTGCCAAGGGCCACATTTTGGAGAAAGAGGACAGTTAAGAGAATGTGGGAGGGTCAGTTCTCTGGTTCTCTCTGCCTTGTGGGTATCAGGTATCCAACTCAAGTTGTCAGGTTTGGTGACAAGGGCCTTCATTTGCCAAATAATTTCACTAGTCCTCAAAAAAACTTTTTGATTTTTCTTTTATTTATTCACTTAAAATTTTTGATTTACACTTAAACTCATTGCTTGTTCAAAATATGTCCTTTAATTTTTATGTGTTTGTGAACCTTTCTATTACTGGTTTCTAGTTTTACACAACTGCAATTAAAAAAAAGACAAGGATTCTAATTTTTGTCTTGAATTTATTAAGACTTACTTTGTGTCCTAATATTAGAGAATATCTGAGTGCTTGAGAAAAATATTTATTCTATTTTTTTGGGGGGTGGCCTGTTCTGTATTTGTCTGTATTTGGTCTTTTGAATTGTTCAAGTCCAGTTTTACTTTATTGATTTTATATTTGGATGGTATGGCCATTGTTGAAAGTGGTGTATTTAGGTCCCTTAACGTGACTGCATTGCCTTCTATTTAATTTCTCTTTAGATTTGTTAATGTTTGCACTAAGTTTTAAGGTGTTGTTGGATGTATATGTATCTGCTAATGTTACAACCTTTTCTGGAATTAACTATTTCATGTAATCTGTCTCTTATGACAGGTTTTGATTAAAGTCTGTTTTGACAGAAATTTTGCTTCCCCTGATTTCTTTTGGTTCTCATTTGAGTGGAATATCTTTTATCAACTTTCATATTCATCTTGGTTTGCAAAATACAAATATTTTAATTGAAAATGTTTTAAAAATATTTTTTGAGGTTATAATATTATTAAATAGTTAATTTCCCTTTTCTCTTTCCTTCAGCTAAATCCTCCCATGTACTATTCCTTGCTCTTTCTCAAATTCATGACCTCTTTGTCTTTGTTGTTTGTATTCTAAATATAAAGATACAAGCAGCTCAGTTACATGTATACATATATGTTTTCAGAGCTGACCATTTGGTATTGGATAACCAAATTGGTATGCTCTTCCCTGAGGAAGATTATTTTCTCCTGTTCAGTATTCTTTAGTTGCCTGTAGTCCTTTGTGTTGAGTTGAGGCCTTGTGAGAATTTCCTCTTCCATGTTAGCCTATCTATTCATTTTGTCCTAGTTCAGGTCATGTGTAGGCAGCTATGTTGGTGAGTCTTGAAGGGTGTAGATTTTCTGACATTTCTAGTAGACACTGTCTCACAGCAAACTGCCTGTACTCCTGTTCATTTTTTTGTACACTACAGATTTTTGCTTTGATAATACCATTAAGCTTACTCAAGACATTTTATATAAGTCTGTTTACAACTGATAGCAATTCTCTGTGACAATATATAAAAAAATTCTATACTTAACAATATGGTAATTATAGTTAATAGTATTATGATAATGTTTGATCTGATGTGATACGATAACACATTTACCTAGTGTAGCTAGCAGATGTCTTTTACTATTATTATAAAAGAGAAAGGAGATAGATAGAGATATATATAGAGAGAATTAGAGTGAAGAAAAGGGAGAGAAGGAGGGAAGAAACTGAGAGAGAGAGAGAGAGAGAGAGAGAGAGAGAAGGAATTCTTCTTAAATGGGGCTTGACATCATCAGATCAGCACAGGGAGTGGCTTCAGAGGCTAGAACAGAATCCTAATAAATAGTAATTTGTTTTTAAAAATATGCTGAGATTTTAAATGTTAACACAAAATATAAGTATGTGAGTTAATACATAATTCAAAATAGCATTCATTATAGAGATATACACTTTTTTTTCTTTTAAGTTTTTCAAGATAGGGTTTCTCTGTGTAGCCCTGGCTGTATTGGAACTCACTCTATAGTTCAGACTGGCCTCAAACTCACAGAGTTTGGAAGTGCCTTGGAAGTGCTAGAATTAAAGATATGTGCCACCACAACCACCCAGTTAAAATGCACACTTTTTCCAATTAAATATAAACTTAAAAAATCCAACTGTCCCACAAGTATCTATCTTTTCTTCTTCTATCTTTTATTTAATAATTTTTCTTTTTTATATTGGAAATTTATTAAAGAAACTGGAGATAAGAATTATTTTTAACTCTGTTGTCTTTTAACTTTTTTTTTTTTTAAACTTTATTTATTTATTTATTTATTTATTTCTGTTGGTGTTTGCCTGGAACTGGAACTACAGACAGTTGTTAGCTGCCATGTGGGTGCTGGGAATCGAACCCGGGTCCTCTGGAAGAGCAGGCGGTGCTCTTAACCACTGAGCAATCTCTCCAGCCCCGTCTTTTAACTTTTATACCAAAGTAATACAATTTAAATTTATTCTCAATTTGATCATACTTTTTCACCTTTATTTATTTACTTTGAAGATCTCCTTTTAATAATCTTTATGAAGTAAATCCAGTAGTAATGAAATGTCTTAGCAGTTTTGTTTGTGAATAGAAACTTTTATCTCTGATGTTTCTGGAAGACAGCTTCACAGAGTAATCTGTTCTTTGTAGCAGTTTTTTCTTTTCTTAGTTTGAATGTATCATTCCACTGCCTGGAAGAGTTTTTTTTTTTTTTTTTTTTTTCTTCTTTTCTTCTGAGAAATCCACTCATGGTCTTACAGAACTTTGTGTGTTTGTGTTTTAACGTACCCACCACTGTTTCCCTTCCCTCTCCTCTTCCCAGTCATTCTCCAGTTTCCCCCCACCCCATCCTCCCATGCACTCCTCAGAGAAGGTAAGGACTCCTAGGGTGAGTCAGTGTAGTTGGGCATATCCAGTTGAGATGGGACCAAGCTTCTCCCAATATCAAGGCTGAGCAAGGTATTCCTCTATAGGGAATGGGCTCTAAGAAGCCGGTTTATGCACCAGGAATTCTGGTCTCACTTCAGAGGCCCCACAAACTGCCCCTGCCATTCAACTGTCATCCACATTTGGAGGGCTTAGTTCAGGTTCATGTAGAGTCCCCAGCTGTCAGAGTTAGTGAGCTCCCAATAATAATATATCTTGATTATGTTTTTCTCTCCCTGTATTCCTCTGAGTTTCTTCCCACCCCTCCTCCCATCTGGATTCACCCCCTTTCTATCTTATTAGAAAACAGGCTCCTAGGGGGTAATTGATATATAATATGATATTATATGCTATGATAAAACAAAAACTAACATTGGAATAGGACACCACAAACAAGTAAAAGAGCCTTACCCCAAAGGCACAAGAAACAGATAAGACACAGAGACACACTTGTAGACACACTCAGGAATACCATAGAAATATTAAACTGGAAACCATGACATATATGCAAAGGATCTGTAGGTAAAGGGGAGAAAAAATAGAAATAATTCCTACTCTTGGGTTGCCTTATTCAGTCTTGTTATGTCGGGGGGTTGTAGTCTTATTGCATCTTCTTATGTTGTGTTTGGTTGATATCACTGGGAAGTTTGATTTTGTTTGATGGGAAACAGGAACAGTGAGTCTGGAGGAGAGGGAAGGTAGGTGGGAAGACTGGGAAGAGGGGAAGGAGGGAAGATTGCATTTGGGATGTATGAGAGAAGAATAAAGAAAAACAAAAAATAAAAATAAGATAAAAAGAAAAAAAAAGTTTTTAGCCCTGATAAGACATTATGAGACAAAGAACCTCCAAAGATGCAGTTAAATCAGCTTTTTGTTGACCATCTCCTGCTGGACATGCAGCCCACCTCAACAGTAGTTTGTTTCTTCAATAAGTGGTGTTTGTTGTTTTTGCTGTTAACTCTTTTAAGGGGACCTGCCTCCCCAGCTCCCAAACAAATCACACTTACTATAATTAAAAATGCCCGGCCTTCGCTTGTTTCTAGACAGCTTTTCTTAAGTTATTCCATCACCCTTATGCCTCTGGGCTTTTCCAGTTCTCTTACTTCTGTGCTAGGTGGCTTGCTCTGTAGCTGGGTGGCTGGCCCCTGGAGTCCTCCTCCTTGTCTGGCTACTTGTTTCTCTCTTCCCAGAGTTCTCCTTCTATTTATACTCTCTGTCTGCCAGCCCCACCTAATCTTTCAAAAGAAAGATTTCTTTTGGCTCTGCTATTGGCTGGTCACTTCTTTATTGAACCATCAGGTGTTTTAGATAGGCAAAGTAACAAAGCATAACAGAGTTAAACAAATGTATCGTAATTAAAAGACCACACCTTAAAATAATATTCTACAAGTAAGACTTGCTTGGAGATTTTGCAAATGATTATCAGTTGTCGATAGCTTCTGGGTTAGGGATGGGGACATGTGTCCATATTTTTCAGTTCTAGGACCCCACCTGTTCAGGCTTTGTGTATGCTGACTCACAGAGGCTTGTGAGTCCATATGTGCATGGATCCTATTAATTTAGAGGGCCTTGTTTCCTTCTCCAGGTGTTCTCCAGCCCCTCTGGCTCTTACACTCTTCTCAGTCTCTTCTTCTGCAGGGTTCCCTGAACCCTGAGAGGAGGGATTTGATGGAGACCGCTCTTTTAGGGCTGAGTATGTTCCAAGGTCTCTCATTCTGTGTATAATGTCCAGCTGTGTGTGAGTCTCTGCATTTGTTCCCTTCTGCTGTAGGAAGAAGGTGCCTATCTCAGCAGAGGCAGGTAAATTGTGAGTTTAAGACCAGAGTGCTTGGTTTACATAGTGAAAGCCAGGGCTACATGGTGAGTGAGAGCTTGTCTCATACTCCCCCTTCCCCCAAAAAAGTTTTGTGTTTGTTTTCCACAGGATATCACTGTGTAGTCTACAATAGTCTTAATTCTTAGTGTTTCACCCTCCTCATGTTGGAATTACAAGTATGATTATTTTGGATCAGTAAGGCAGTTTGTAGATCTCATTTTTTTTTATTTTCTTCTTTTTCTTTTTGATAAGGTTTTGCTATGTTCCCCAGACTAGCTTTAACTCAACAGACTTCCTGCCACTGTTATTAGATGTAGGGTCACAGTTTGCCCCAAGCCAGGTTCATCCTCCTGTTTTCAGTATACCTATTAGAATAGCCAAGTTAATGATGAAAAGCAGAAAAAAAGAAGAGGGACAAAGAACTTCATTGATCATCGGGGTCCTGACATGAGGCATAGTGTTAGGAGAGGGCCAAGATTTTATTCATATCTGAATAATCCTGTAAGGTGTGGTCCCACCATCATTGACTCATCATTTTCTGTAAGGTGATGTGACAAGTTGTAAATCTCTTTCAGGGTCTTGGCTTCACAAGTGCTGGGAGTAAAGCAAAGTGTTACTATGCTCAGTGTGACTTCATTTCACACTGAAAACTCCCTGCCTTGTTTCTGAAAGCATGATAGTTCTCTTCTGTGTTGATAAAACAAGGTTTGTCAAGGTTGATGTGATTTGATCCTACATTGGAGGAAATAAATGACAGGTGTTAAGGAGTTAGTGCCAGTGAACCCTTTACAGACAATTAGAAGCAACTAAGTGTAGAAAAAATGCTTCTTATGTCAGCAAACCTGAAGTCCATTCTGTTTGCACTAACCTGTAGCCATGCTCCCTAATTCTCAGGTAGGACAGGGGATGAGGAGCAGGATGTGTGGCCACTGATACCCACTCTGATGTAAACTCACTTCTCCAGGTTAGATATATGTTTTATGTGTATATGGGTGTTTTGTCTGCATGTGTGTCTATGTACCACATGCATACAGTGTCCTTGAAGACCAGAAGAAGGTGCTGGATACCCTGGAAATGGAGTTACAGATTGTTGTGAGCCACCATGTGGGTGGCTCATACCTGGGTTGTTTAGAAAAGCAGCTAGTGCTTTTAACCACTAAGCCATCTCTCCAGATCCATAATAAAATCCTTTTACATGAAATAGGTAGGATCTCCAAAGGCTCATCATTTTCTATTTTAAGCAGGTTCCAGTTGGTTAGTATCTAAGGGAACTAAAGAAAAATATTAGCAAGTCCAGTGCAGCATGAAAAGATTCCATCATTTGCATCATTCTTTTAAAAGAGCTGAGTTAGGTACAATTGCATGGATGGAAGAAATTTCTTAGTTAGTCTTCTATAATTCACAATCTTCATTAGTTGTCCCTTGTTCTCATTCAGGGTACTGGCAAAGGGCTGCCTTGCATTTCTGTATGCCCAGGGCAGTTAACTCAAGCTATTTAGCCTGACCCAGGGCAAAGGGAAAGCAGGGCTATGCTTTGGCCTGCTGTGCCCATTGCTCAGACTGGCTCTGGTTAAAGTTGCTGATATTGTCAGCCATACTTGGCTGCTAGAAGGCCCTGGCCTGAGCAATAGCAGTTACTGATTACTTTGAATGTATTAATTTTATATGTCTTTGATTTTGTAAATTTTTAAAATAATATATAAAGTTGATACATAGCTGATATGCTTCTCAAAGTCATATAGATACAGAGGGCATCATTTATAGTTGTTTATAAACAATTCTTTAAAAGATTTTAACACAGATACTTAAATGGATTTCAGCTTTGCTAAGGTAATTTCCTAAGTAGCCCAAGTCTAAAACATTAAAAATGAAAGCAAAAAACTAACAAAATTTTGTCTTTTAAGTTAAACATAACTGTTATTAGCAGAACAGTATATATAAATTTTAAAATGTCATAAATGACATGTAGCTACTTAGAGACACTGACTGCCTTATATTTTTCTCAGGTTTCTGACAAACAATTTAAAAATAACCATCTATTTTCAGAGCCAAGAAACTGAACAATCAACTTTCTCAACATCCTTATGATTCTTAACTACTGATAACATGGTTATTGGATGACTAGAAAAGAAAACTGAAGTTTTAAATGTATTTTGGGCATCTATTGCATTTTGAATTTTGGAAGCTTTAATTACATCTACTTTTTTTAGTTTTTATTTATTTTATTTTATTTTTAAAAATATTTATTTATTTTTATGTGAATTGGTGTTTTGCTTGCATGTATAACCGTGTAATGGTGTCAGACCTTGGAATCACAGACAGTCGTCAGCTGGATGCTGGGAATTGAACTCAGGTCCTCTAGAAGAACAGTCTTAACCACTGAGCCATCTCTTTAGTCCCAAAATTTATTTATTTATTTTTATTTTATGTACAGTGGTGTTTTGCCCTGAAGTTAGAGTTACAGACAGTTGTGAGCTACCATGTGAGTGCTGGGAATTGAGCCCTGGTCCTCTGGAAGAGCAGTCAGTGCTCTCAACTGCTGAGCCATTTCTCCAGGCCCCCAAAAGGATTTCTGTACATGAAATGTTTTTATATAAGAGCACATGCACACTACTGAGGAATAATAATTTTGTCACAACGTATGTAACTTTCTGACTTAATGATACTACCTTTTATAATATATTGACTATTACTCATTAAAAAAGGAATTATTGAATAATGGAGAGTTTATATTGAACATTCAGTTGTTTAATTCATTGACTGTGACCATAAGTATTTTAAAAATACTAACTGATACATTTATCTTTGCTTTTCTAGTGATATGCAGCTTTCGAGGATCTGTCCCTCAAGGACTGGTCTTAGAAATAGGAGAAACAGTTCAAATTCTTGAAAAATGTGAAGGTAAGTGCAGGCCTATAAAATACATAAATAGTGATCAATTATGGAAATGTTAGTTATGCTAATAGATTTTAGCCATTCTTGTGAAGCTATTATTAACCATACTAAATGCTCCTTGTAAATCTTTCCTAAAGTTGTAAGTTTTTTGTTTTTAATGTAGTAACAGACATTTCTGCCATCAGAATACTAATTTTACATAAATGTCAAATGATTTTTAAAAATTTCTTACAAATCTATTTGTAATTATCTGCATTTGAGTGAATTGTAATTGGTTCTTTTTTGTTTGTTTGTTTTTTCTGTCAAATACACTAGATATTTTTAACTGTAATAAGACCAAATATATGCTTATCTTAGGGTTTCTATTGCTGTGAAGAGACATCAAGACCATGATAACTCTTAGGAAAACATGTAATTGAGGGAGCTTGCTTATTGTTTCAGAGGTTCAGTCCATTGTCATCATGGTGGGGAGCATGGTGGTGTGGTGTGTAGGCAGGCCTGGTGCTGGAGAAGTAGCTAAGAGTTCTACATCTTGCAGGCAACAGGAAGTTCACTGAGACAGTGGGTGGTATCCTTAGCATAGGAAACATCAAAGCCCACCCTTGACAGTTTTCTCCAGCAAGGCCATACCTATTCTGATAAAGCTACATCTCCTAATAGCGCCACTCCCTATGAGATCAAACTACCACAATGCTCCATTGAAGTTTGATTCCACTACCATCCTTTTTTCTTATATATGTGGTCATTTTTACTATGACATTTATACATTCTAAAAATATATTCCCAAAATCCTGCAATAAAATCAAATTAGAAATTATATAGAATCAAAACATTAGCAAAGAAATAAGGGCACTGAAAAGATAGGGCAGAATGTTAAAGTACCTACTGCTCACACACAAAGATAGGAGTTTGAATTTCCAGTATGTAAAGCTGGGTACAGCACCATGTCTGTAACCCTAGCACTGGGGACATAGACAAGCAGATCACTGAAACTTAGTAGCCAGTCAATCAATCTAGCTCAATATCTGAGCTCCAGGTTCAGTGAGGGACTCTGTCTTAAAAAGTAAGATTGTAGGGGCTGGAGATATGGCTTAGTGTTTAAGAACATGCACAGAGCTTTCAAAGGACTCAAGTTGTGTTCCCAGAACCCATACCAGGTTCACAAACACCTGTAACTCTAGCTTCAGGGGGATCTAACACCGCTGGCCTCTTTGGGCACCTGCATTCACATGCGTATATCCGTATACATACAAATAAAAGAAGAAAGGTAGTGAGTGATTAAAAACAACACCCTACATCATTGGTAGTGGCATTGAATCCCCTGAAACTGAAGTTATAGATAATTGTGGACCACCATGTTGGTGCTGGGAGCTGAACCAGATATTCTACAATAGCAACAAGTGCCCTTTATTACAGAGCCATTTCTCTAGCCCTTGGAAACATCAAAGCTCTTGTAAACATACATACAAGTTTAGTAGTTATACTTTGTTGGAAAGTTGTCTCTAGTGTAGTTAGTATTCATTTTAAATTTTCAGTATTCTTGATTAAAACAACAAAAGAAAAATAGAAGGTAATTTTTTTCTATTTTAATTAGTTATTTAATGTTCTGGTCAAAATATAGTTTTAAAAAAGTAATTAAAAAGAGGAAAATGATACAAGTAAATTAACTGCAACAAACCAAGATGTGTAGAATACAGTGGAGAAAGTTCTAAGAGGGATCTTTATAGTTATTAAAGTACCCACATTAACAAAAAACAAGACATCAACTAAGTCTTACAAAAAACCAAGAATCCAGAATACAAGGAAAAAAAGGGGAGGGGAGGGTCTGATGAGATAGGTCTGTAGTTAACAGTGCTTACTGCTCTTGGAGAAGATTCAAGTTAAATTTCTTTCTCTTTGTCTGTCTATATGATAAGATTCATGCAAGATGAAACTTGTCTGGACTTAAATAAATTTTCTCAGTTGGACTCAGAGTGATTTAGTGGCAATGCCCCTACCTAACACATTCAAGGCAT
>PVIH01013196.1:0-59619 GCA_004025045.1 Sigmodon hispidus
AGGCCTGTAACGATGAGGTTTCTTCACCCCTCCAGTAGAGGGCGCACTCTTGCGAGCGGCTTTTGTAGCCAGTTGTTTCCTGGGTGCTTTACCACCGGTGGATTTGCGGGCAGTCTGCTTTGTACGAGCCATGGTATGAGCACCTCCTTACTTACCCCCCTTCTCCTTGGGCTGGAGCTCGGCAAGCGAGAGGCGGCGCGGCAACGGCTGCGAACACCATAAGTGTGTATTTCAAACCAGCCCATTGTGACCACTTTGAATCTCCCAATACAATAAATGTTTTTTAGTGGATAGTAGAGTATGTACAAAAGAGTTAACAAAAAAAGAATGCTACAAGAATATATCTTTTACAATAAATTTAGAGATTCCCTAGGAATATGAAAGGCTTGAAACATAAGTGAAAATAATAATGTGGAGATCATGTGTCTGTCCCCATGGACAGTCATGTTCTAGTTATGAGCATCTCTTAAACAGCTTGGTAATTGTACCTGAAAATGCATTCTTGAGGCAGAAACGGCAGTAGGCAAATAGTGCATAAAGTTGATATTGAAAATTAGTGTAGAATAATGAAATGTACTTAATTTTGAAAGTCTATTCATAGTTTGTGAAAAATAAACTTCAGAAGTTCTTAGTACTTTTTTTTTAAAGGAATGGGGTAAACACATTTTTTTCTGAGAATAGAAAACTTATGGAATGCTACCAGTTCTAAATCTTTATGATTTGTTTTAACCCTAAACATTTTTCTTGATTTTTTTGAAAATAGTTTTTTGAGTTTCCACAGTGCCCTGGTCCAGAGAAAAGTAAGAGGTAAGCACAATCCAACCCCTAGGCCAACCAGAGTCCTTCTCCCTGAAACCAGGACACAGCTCCAGCTCAGCACCCATACCCAGCTCTGCTCTAAACCAAACAAAGCTGGGAAACTCTCCCCTCCAGAAATTCACAGCAACACACAGCAGGAGGTTCAGCCCACTGCGAAATCCTGCCCCAAATACAAACTGCATCATCACACATGGACATCTCGATGTTCCCCCAGCACCCTGGACCAAAGCTGACTGAGAACTAAGAGTCAACTAAGAGTGAACCCTGTGACAGCTGCAGACAACTCCTAGACCCACAACTGACTATGAGCCGGCTAAGAGCTGATTAAGAGTAAACCTAGGAAGCAATGGGCAGATGCCAGTGCAAGAATATATATAACAATATAAAGAACAAGGCACCACCAGAAGAAGCTGATGGTTCTACAACACCTGGGCATGGCAATGAATAGGAAGCAGAGGAAAATGACCTTAAAAGCAACTTTATGAAGATAATAGAAGCCTTAAAAGATGATTCCCTTAAAGAAATAGAAGAAAAAATAAACAAAAAAATTGGAAGAGATTAACAAATCCCTGAAAGAAAATAAAGAAAACCAAGAAAAAGAAATCAAACAGGTAAAAGGAACATTTCAGGAATTAAAAATTGAAATAGAAGCAATAAAGAAGACAGAAACCAAGGCAATACTGGAAATAGAAAACCTGAAGAAATGAACCAGAATTACAGATGCATGCATAACCAACAGAATGCAAGAGATGGAAGAGAATCTCTGGAGAAGAAGATACAATAGTGGAAATAAATACTTCAGTCAAAGAAAACACTAAAACCAAAAAATCCATAACACAAAATGTACAGGAAATTTGGGACAGCATAAAAAGACCAAACCTGAGAATAATTGGAATAGAAAGAGGAGAATACCTGCTCAAAGGCACAGATAATATATTCAATAAATCATAGAAAAAAAACTTTTCCAACCTAAAGAAGGAAATGCCTATAAAGATACAAGAAGCTTCTAGATCACCAAATATGTTAGACCCCTTCAAAAAAGTCTGCTTGCCTCATAATCAAGCCACAAAACCTACAGAACAAAGAAAAAATACTAAGAGCTGCAAAGGAAAAAGGCCAAGTTACCTATAAAGGCAGACCCACCAGAATAACACCAGAATACTCAATGGAAACAATGAAAGCAAGAAGATCCTGGTCAGAAGTTATACAGACACTAAAAGAGCTTGGCTGCCAACCTAGACTACTATACCCAACAAAACTATCAATCACTATATATGAAGTAAACAAGATATTTCATGACAAGATTAGATTTAAACAATACCTATCCACAAATCTGGCCCTACAGCACTAGAGGAAAAATTACAACCTAAGGAATTCAGATATACTCATGAAACCACAAGCAATCAATAATCCCACAGAAGAAAAACCCAAAGAAGGGAAATACATTCAAGCTACCAGAAAAAATAAGAGGAAATAACAATTGGTCATTAATAACCCTTAATATCAATGGACTCATCACCTGTAAAAAAAAGGCACACCATAACACGATAGATACAAAAACAGAAGCTATCCTTCTGCTGCATACAAGAAACACACCTCAACTTCAAAGACAGACACTAGCTCAGAGTAAAGGGTTGGGAAAAGATTTTTCAATCAATTGATCCCAAGAAACAAGCTGGTTTAGCCATCCTACTGTCTAACAAAATAATCTTCGAACTAAAATTAATCAAAAGAGACCAGGATGGATATTACTTATTCATCTCAGGAAAAAAATCCACCAAGATTAGATCTCTATCTTGAATATTTATGCCCTCAATACTAGGGCACCTACATATGTAAAAGAAACACTACTAAATCTTAAACCCCACATCGAATGCCACACTCTAATAGTGGGAGACTTCAAAACCCCACTTTCACCCTTGGATAGGTCAACCAGACAAAGACTCAACAGAGAAATAAGGGGTCTAACTGACGTTATGATCCAAATGGATTTAATAGTTATATACAGAACCTTCCACCCAAACTCAAAGGAATTTGCATATTTCTCAGTACCCATGGAACTTTCTCTAAAACTGACCACATACTTGGTCATAAACAAAACATCAATAGATACAAAAAAATGGGAATAATACCTTGTATCATATCAAACCACCATGGTCTAAAGTTAGAGTTCAACAACAACAAAAATCACAGAAAGCCTACAAATACATGGAAACTGAACATCTCTATATTGGACCACCTCTGGGTCAAGGAAGAAGTTATGAAAGAAATGAAAGACTTCCTAGAATTTAATGAAAGTGAATCCACAACATACTTAAACTTATGGGATACAATGAAAGCAGTGTTAAGAGGAAAGTTCATAGCACTAGATGCCTATATGAAAAACCAAGAGAAATCTCACACAAGAGACCTAACAGCACAGCTAAAGGCTTTGGAACAATTAGAAGCAAACTTACCTAGAAGGAGTGGATGGCAGGACATAATCAAACTTAGGGCTGAAATGAATACAATAGAAACAAAGAGAACAATACAAAGAATCAATGAATCAAAGAGTTGGTTCTTTGAGAAAGTCAACAAGATAGATAAACCCTTTTCCAAACTAACCAAAAGGCAGAGAGTGTCCAAATTAACAGAATCAGAAATGAAAGGGGGAACATAACAACCAACACCTATGAAATCCAGAAAATTATCAAGTCATACTTTGAAAATCTATACTCCACTAACATGGAAAACCTAAAAGAAATGGATAGCTTTCTGGACAGGTAACCAAAATTACATCAAAATCAGATTAAAGACCTAAACAGACCTATAACATCAAAAGAAATTGAAGCTGTTATTAAAAGTCTCCAAAGTAAAAAGAAAAGCCCAGGACTAGATGGTTTCACTACAGAATTCTACCAGACATTCAAAGAAGAACTAATATCAATACTCCTCAAACTGTTCCATACAGTAGAAACTGAAGGAACATTGCCAAACTTTTTATGAGGCCACAATTACCCTGATACCTAAGCCACTCAAAGATGCAACAAAGAATTACAGACTAATCTCCCTCATGAACATTGACACAAAAATGCTCAATAAAATTCTGGCAAACCGAATCCAACAACATATATATATATATATATATATATACATATATATACATATATATATATTTCACCATGATCAAACAGGCTTCATCTCAGAGATGCAGGGATGGTTCAACATATGAAAAACTGTCAATGTCATCCATCATATAAACAAATTGAAGGGAAAACCCACATCTCCTTAGATGCCAAAAAAAGCCTTTGACAAAATCCAACACTCCTTTATGATAAAAGTCCTGGAAAGATTAAGAATACAGGGAAAGTACATCAATATAATAAAGGCGATAAACCATAAGCTGACAGCCAACATCAAACTAAATGGAGAAAAACTCAAAGCACTCCCACTAAAATCAGGAACTAGACAAGGATGTCCCCTCTCCCCTTATCTATTTAATATAGTTCTCAAAGTTTTAGATAAAATAATAAGAGAACAAAGGAGGTTAAAGGGATACAAATTGGAAAAGAAGTGAAACTATCTCTGTTTGCAGATGATATGATATACATAAGTGACCTTCAAAATTCTACCAGAGAACTCCTTCAGCTGATAAACTCCTTCAGTAATGTAGCAAGGTACAAGATTAACTCAAAAAAATCAATAGCCCTCCTATATACTAAGGATAAAAGGGCTGAAAAAGAAGTAAGGGAAACATAGCCCTTTATAATAGCTGCAAATAGCATTAAATAAATCGGCGTAACTCTAACCAAAGAAGTAGCAGAGCTGAGATATCCAAGGATTCTCCTAGGAAGAGAAACTGATTTCAGTTCTATAACTGTAACTGCTGTGACAAAAACATTCTAAAGAGACATTGTGTTCTTCAATCTAACTATCAGATTATTGAAACAGCTTCAAGAAACTAGAAGTGGTCCTCCAGGAATCTCATACTGGGAGAAAGAAAATGCTGAAAAGCTGCCAAATTCAGAATTTATAACAAAAATGTGAACTATAAATTATACTTTCTAGCTAGTAGAGATACCATGGCTGTAGTAGATGGTCGTGATTTCAGATGTTACATTGCAGGCCACTGTCAGACAACCTTGTTGGAGACAACATCGGACAAATTGGTCAGTGGTCGAGAGGACACACCTTGCCCAAGATTGCGTATATGTGCATATCCCTGGCCTTCTATTTAAATTTAATCTCATT
Organism: Sigmodon hispidus; assembly: GCA_004025045.1. Classification (NCBI taxonomy): domain Eukaryota; kingdom Metazoa; phylum Chordata; class Mammalia; order Rodentia; family Cricetidae; genus Sigmodon; species Sigmodon hispidus. Next base: position 5,050 of record PVIH01013196.1, read on the forward strand.
TCAGGTTCCCGAGGGTGGACTGGAGTGGATCATTGGCTTCTTGGGGTACAGGCTGTGACCCTAAGTAACACAGCTGTGTCTTCCAAGACCAGTTCCTCTTAGGTCTGGCAACAGTTCTGTAAACTTTTACACATCCACCTCCATTCCAATCACCAACTTCCTCTTTCCAAAAGATTATCAAATGCTTGTTCCTTATCATATAGACCAGGTAGTGTCTTGTTTTTACCCTACCTTAGCATTTTAAGATCCCTGTTGTTGCAAACAGAGTGTTAATATACTTAATTGCACTGTTGATAACAGATGCACACCCCCAGACGCTCTAGTAAGAGCAAAGCAGGAAATGCACGTTAATAAACACTACTCCCGTGGTTTTCTTCATTGCTGTGCACTTTGTTTCCTCATTTCATTTTAGTTCGTAAGACATTTCCTTCAAGATCAGGACTCATTTTGTTCCTGTGTGACATTGATTTTGAAAGGGCATCTTCATTTGGAAGAATCCTTGATGTAAAGAAGCACTTGCTCAGTCTCTTCCTGTACTTGCTCTACATTGTTACATAGCTTTAAAAAAAAAAAAACTCACACACACACACACAAAACAAAACCAAAAACACTGTGTACCACATATTTCAGAGACATGTCAAGTTAAAATATTTCTCTATTAAAAATTATTATCGGGGCTGGAGAGATGGCTCAGCGGTTAAGAGCACCGTCTGCTCTTCCAGAGGACCCGGGTTCAATTCCCAGCACCCACATGGCAGCTAACAACTGTCTGTAGTTCCAGTTCCAGGCAAACACCAAGGCAAATAAATAAATAAATAAAGTTTATAAAAAAAATTATTATCATGTCTCTGCAATCAAGAGTGTGCCATATGTGCGCATGAGAAAATATTATTAGGTTGGGTCTCTCCTTCAAACCTTATGTGAGCTGTAGGAGTCAGATCCAAGTCATCAGGCTTGTCCAGTAAGCATTTGATCTGCTGCGCCATCTACTGGCATCTAAATATTTCTCTATTTGAAAATACAGTTTGGGGACTGGAGAGCTGGCTCAGAGGTTAACAGCACTGACTGTTTTTCCAAAGGTCCCGAGTTCAATTCCCAGCAACTATATAATGGCATATAACCATCTATAATGAGATCTGGTATTCTCCTCTGGCATACAGGCATACATGCGGGAAGAACACTATATAAACAAACAAACAAATAAATAAATCTTAAAAAAACAAAGAAAAGAAAAAGAGCAGAGCAGAGTGGGCCACATACAGAAGAGGGAGGGCCACCTTGTGTCAAAGGGCTTCCTCTTCCATACCGGCTCACGCACAGGATTTGTGCTGGTCATCTCCTAGGAAACAGGTTCCACACCAAGAGTGGGGTGGGGGGGGGGGAAGGACCAGGAAGGTATGGAATTTCCCAAGATCAAAGAGGCCTTATGAAGTTTTTGAGCATGAAATGAATAATCCAGTAGATACAAGAGAGATTGAGACAATTATCATGTCACTGGGATGTTGCCCTACTGAAGGAAAGTTATATGATTTCACTGCAGAGGTAGAGGAAGAAGAACCCACTGGATACAATCAGTATGAAAATTTTCTTCTAGTGATGACCAGAGTATGTCTGGAAAGAAAACACAGATCAATTTCTAAAGATGTCCTTCTTAGAGTTTCAAGGTTTTGGATGTAGCCAAATGAGAGTTTCTAAAGAGTCAAGTTCATGACTGAGGAAGGTGAGCCTTTTTCTCAAGAAGAAATGGAAGAAATGTTGTCTTCTGCAACTGATCCTGAATCAAACTCCGTTGATTACAGGAACTACATAACAATGATGGTGAGATTAAATGCTCCAAAGACTTAATTTCTTTTTTCTTCTTTTATTTATTTTTTTTAAAAAAACTTTATTTATTATTTATTTATTTATTTGCCTTGGTATTTGCCTGGAACTGGAACTACAGACAGTTGTTAGCTGCCATGTGGGTGCTGGGAATCGAACCCGGGTCCTCTGGAAGAGCAGAGGGTGCTCTTAACCGCTGAGCCATCTCTCCAGCCCCCTCTTTTTTCTTCTTTTAAGACTAACTGTAAAGACTTAATTTCTAATTGAAAGGATAGTTTGAAAATTGCTTGCCCTAATTAATTTCACATCTTAGCTTGTCATTTTCATATTTAGTGCCACATGTCATAGTTGTTTTAAGATACTTTGTTTTCTAGAGATGATCAGTTAAAAATATAAATATAAATTTGTTTTGTATGACTAGATTTATGCAATTACAAGTTAATTATTTAAAAGATTGTAAAATATATTAACACTAAATATATTAATGCTTATTTTCCACTACTAGGCCAATTAACAGTAAACACAAAATGAAGACTAAAAAGAAAATACAGTTTCACCAGAAGTCAAATGCTAGCTAGCTGAAGGTCAAATGGACAGATAGTGGGAAGACAGGAAATATTGATTCTCCTCTTCAAGAGAATTGAAAGCATGCCTGTTTAGCTCATGTTTGGATTTCTCTATTCAGATCTCACTTTGATCTGAGCTCTTTGATGAAGTCTTGGTATTTTTGAAAACCTCACCCCAAGTAGTTGGAATTAACTACCAGTTACATAACTTTTATCCATTAAATAGTCTACATGTGTATGTAGTAGCAAGACTCTTTATAACTCTGGTTATATCAGTGGTTCTCAACTTTCCTGACTCTGTGACTCTTTAAATCAGTTCCTATGTTGTGGTGATCCCCAATCACAAAATTTTGTTGCCACTTCCTCACTGTAATTTTGCTACTGTTATGAATCATAATGCAAATATCAGATTGCAAGATCTATAATATGCAACACCAAAGGGGTCAAAATCCACAGGTCAGGAACCACTGGTTTAGACCAAAGTAAAAAGTTTGTCTTGACCTAATGATGTAATGTGATAGTGCAATGGAATTAGTGGAAAGCATATTTATTTTTTTCTTTGAGGAATTTTCAGGGAAGTGAAGAAATACTTATGAAAGAATTTCCAAGCTCTTCCTCACCAGCACTGTTCAGAATCAGAGACCCTCATTCAGAATACAATAAAATCACAGACACCTATGTAATATTATAGTAGCCAAGGTTATGACACACATAAATGCTGTGGGATTATGCTCTTGTACATTGTAAATATTTGTCACTCCTATTGGCCAGCTGATTGGCCAGGAGGCAGACAGGAAGTGTGGGCAGGGTTACCAGACTAAGAAAACTCTGAGAAGAGGAAGAGCAGAGCAGAGATGCCAGGCAGACACAGGAAAGAAGATGAACATGCTGCTGTGAGAAAAGGTTGGCTAATCATGTGTTAGTTTAAGAGCAAGAGTTATCAAATAATATGCCTGAGCCATAGGCCAAACATCATAAAATTAATATAAGACTTTGTGTGATTATTTGGGGCTGCTGGTCTGGATCTTAGGGCTAGGTTGGGCCAGAAACTCTTCTACACATAAAGGCCTATTCCCTGGCGTCAGCAAACTTGTAGATTCTAGTCAGGTAAACATGTGTGGGTAATGTGATGTATGAGAAATGGATGAAATGAGATGGGGTATGTGTAGGCCAAACTAGATTACAGATGATTTCTTTCAATGTAAATAAAGTTAAGTTTGAATAGTTTGAACAGAAAAAATATTCAAATATAACTTTAATTAAAAAACATGTTTTATTGTTATTGCTAAATGTCAAGATTGTATTTTATATACAATATATATCTCATAAGTTTCTTCTATTGGTGTAAATGTGGAAATGCCAGACTGGTTAAATGTCAGTATTTATAATGCAGTGTGACATTTGAAAAAACATTTGAAGAAACTGACAGCTTAAGAAACATCAAGAGCAAACAAACAAGAAAAAAGCCAAGCTGCAAACCACAACCACTGAACAGCTTGGGATCAGAAACACCCTGGACTGACTCCTCGGATCCCACTCCCCCTAGAGGAACACCTGACTCAGTCTTGAGGTTGGGGGGACAAAACTGGATCTGCCAGGAGTGGAGACTGATCTAAGCAATACTGGGTCAGTGGGACCATAGGACTGTCTGCTGCCTGCCCAGGGAGGGGATGGGGAGTTGTGGAGAAGAAAGAATGACCTGATGTGGCGGGAGGGGGAAGGGAACCTTGAATAAGGATATATAGGGATAGAAAGTGTGACTTCTTTGTTCATAATAATAATAATAATAAAAAGTATACAGCAAAAAAAAAAGAAAATAATGAAGGAATGCTACTTGCCAACATTAGTCAGCATTGCTATTGCTGTGATGAAACTGCAACAAAAAAAAAGAAAGAAAGAAACATCAAGAGGACTGGGAAATGGCTCAGTGGTTGAGAGTGCTGGTTCTTGTCGAGGACCTGGATTAAGTTCCTAGTACCCATATGTCAGCCAATAACCATCAATAACTCCAGGGCCAGGGAATTCAACACCCTCTTCTGGCCTCTGTGGTTACCAGGCATGCATTGATAGTACCATATACACATGCAGGTGAAACACTGGTACATATAAATTAAAAATAAATCTTTTTTTAAAAAAAATCAAGAACCCCAAGGAGCTACTAACAAAATCAATTCACCCACCCACTGTGCTGACCTGAGACCTCATGGTATCCTACCTGAAGTCTCAACCAGACCTCTTGTTAGGAACCCACAGAACCCACCTGTCTATTCACCACCCCACCCACCCCTGGGCTCCAGAGGGTGGACCCTGAACTGAAAACTGAACACTCATTTGATCCACAGACTGCCACGTAAGAGTAAAAGCAAACAATTATGCAAACATAGTTCCAACAAAGGCAAGACCAGGGATCCATGCTGATAAATGTCACCGATGACCCACCTCCAGCAGCTAAATCCCACCACAAGAACACAAACAACATCAACTACCAATATGTCCAGAAACTAGCAATATAACCTCCAATGTTCTAATACCTGAGGAAACAAATGAGCTGATATGATAAACCAATGACTTCAAAATGGGAATTATCAATGTTTGAGCAATTCAATGAGAATATTGAAACACAAGTAGTCAAATAAAATAACTAGGACCATTGAAGATATAAAAGTAGTTTAATAAAGAACTAGAATGTCTGAAGAAAAAATAAGCAATTAAAACTCAAAATGAAAAACTCAGAAAAAAAACAAATCTCAAAGAAAAGCCTTACCAACAGATTGAGCCAAGTGGAAGAGGGGACGTCAGGGCTTGGACTTGGAGACATGACAGGTGAAGTAGATTCACTCAGTCAAAGGAAGTAATAGATTAAAAACAACAACAGAATATCCCTATGGGTGATACATAGATCAGCAAAGTAGCAGGATACAAATCTTAATGCACAATAATCAGTAACCTTCCCATATACTGATGATAAGCAGACCAGGAAAGAAATCAACAATACCATTTTCACAATAGGTTGAAAAATTGTTTCTTGGAAGAAATTTAATGAAGTGAAAGACTTGTATATTAAAAGACTTAGGACACTGAAAACATTCTGTTAGCTCATTTGAGAACAGAGTTTGTGTAACTGGTGGACTTTCTACATCATTTATTATCAGAAAAAGTTAAATGTTTTCACTTATAGTCTATCTACCAAGAATTATTAAGATTTAAACCACTTAACATTTGGTCGGGGCTGGAGAGATGGCTCAGCGGTTAAGAGCACCGTCTGCTCTTCCAGAGGACCCAGGTTCGATTCCCAGCACCCACATGGCAGCTAACAACTGTCTGTAGTTCCAGTTCCAGGCAAACACCAAGGCAAATAAATAAATAAATAAAGTTTAAAAAAAAAAAAAAAAAAAAAAAAAAAAAAAAAAAAAAAAAAAAAAAAAAAAAAAAAAAAAAAAAAAAAAACATTTGGTCACTTATAGTATTGAACAATGCTGCATATGCTTAAACTTTATCTCAAAGTATATTTACTTCATACTACATGGACATCTATTTTTATGATTCATAAAGATGAGTTTTATAAAGACATTTTCAACCATTCTTTCTCAATCTTAGGCCTTGAAGCCATCTTATATTAAAGGCAAACTCGGTTCATACTTGTTTATGATTAAATCTGTTTCTCAAGGATTGGGCTATGCCCCACCTGTAACCTTAACTACAAATGATTCCGCATTGCCTGTTCCAGAAAAAAACCACGTGCCTTTGCTTCTAAAGGTTGTCAAATCTGTATGATTAACAGTGGCGCACACCTTTTATCCCCGCACTAGGAAGGCAGAGGCAGGTAGATCTCTGAGTTCATGGCCAACCTGGTCTACATAATAAGTTCCAGAACAGACCCTATTTCAGGAGAAAAAAAAAAAAAGTCATGATGCTATTTCTATTTAGAAAATACATATTAGGTGATATAACCTTAACTAAAAGGTTCAATGTAAATGCACTTCTGGGGCTGGCTTCTCCAAGGAAGCCTTGCCATAAGATACTGGCAGTCAAGGAATTGTCAGTGTTTTAAAATTCACCTTTGGTTAGTGACAAGTACTGGGACAGGAAGCCTGTCTCAGGCTCTGTGGAGACGAATGTCCAATCAAGCACACAGACCTGAGTCGGGGCGGGCTCTCAATCTTGTGAAGCCCCTGACTCTAAACGCCACTTGCGCCACCTGTCGCCATTTTGGGTCCTGTCCGGGAGTCCCGAACCCTTCCAGCAGTCCCGGGAGGTTCTGCGTGTCTCCGCGTGACAATCCCCCGCTTGGGAGCCACAGTGAGGACTCCGGGTGTCCTGGAATCTGGAAATGGTGAGTCCATGGCAGGTGGTCCCCAGGCCCTAGTCCTCTGTCCCAGCAGTGGGGCGATTGCTGCGCGCTGGCTCCAGCACCGCGTGCGTCCTGCGTCCCTGGTCTCCGCGCGGGGACTCTCCGTAGCTCTGGCCCGGAGCGTGTGTTGTGCTGGACGGGAAGGGAAACGGTAAGCCACGTTTACCCCGTGCTCTTCGTTGTCTATGCCTCAGTTTCTCATCTCTGTCCCAGTGGCTCCCGCCGTCTCATTCCTTAGGGTTTGGGGTGTTCAACCTGGTGCCTAGATGATATGATCTCCTATCTGTCCCCGGGACGTCTGGCTCGATTCTGTCTCCCAGGTGCCTGGAACCCCATCTGTTTGTGGCTCTGGTGACCTTAAGTGGTCGGTCGCTACGTGACCCTGACCCTCGCGGGTAAAGAGCCTCTGGCCTGGGGACATGCCTGCCTGCGTATTGCGGCGGCTGGATAGGTGTCGGGGACAGCAGAGCCGCTGTGCCGCCGGGATGGTGGGACCACAGGACGTGCGCGGGGAGCGTCGCTGAGCGCTGGTGTTATGCCTGGTGAGCAGATCACGGTCGGGTCGTAGCACCCAGAGGGCACGGAGTGGCCAGACCTCTGAAGTTGTTTTTTCCAGGCGCCCTTCGGACTGCTAAGCCAAAGGTACTCCTGATCAGCCTCCTCCCTCGGACCAGCTGGCCAGCACAGGCTTTTTTTACATACCCCCTCGCCTTTCGCTTGGGTCACCTGAGTCAGGGCTTGCATCTCTGGGTTTCTGTGATCTGTTTCTGAATCTCTGTGGTCAACTGTGTGCTGATTTGAGTGGCTTACCCTAGTGGCTTCCCTGGGTCTCTCACAGTCTCTTCCTCACAAGGGCATTTTCTTGAGGTTGTGAGGTCGCTAAAGATTGTAGTCCTGATTCCCGCTTCTTTTATTGGGTAACTTTGGCCAGATGCTTAGCCATTTTAAGCCATTTATCTGTGTGCGGCACATGATAGGTCTGCCACCGAGGCTTCATGCTAGCTCATTCTGAAATTCTTTTCTGTGGCAAAATCCTTGACCTTGACTTCACCTGTGTGGAGGATTCTGAAGAAACAAAAACAAACAAACAAAAAGCCAAACAAACTGCTGAGGGTAGGCGAACCAGCGAATGTGGAGCTTAGCCTTGGGACCCTGTGTGGACCTGAAGGAGAGACCGGAAGTCCGCGTTAGACCTGCCCTGCAGCAATCTCCATTTCCTAGAATGGTCGCCATTGAGGGATATGCAGTGCCTGGAATGGAATTCACAGAATCAAGACGAGCGACTCCCATGTGAGTTCCTCCCTACAAGCCGTCTCTTTAATTCATGGGTCTTCCAAATGTACGGAAAGCAAGGTTTCACACCCAGAATGCAGATCCTCCTAGATCCGGCCGCCAACTACTAAAATTCAACCTCAACGCAAACATCCCCATATATCAACTTGTCCGTTCCACTGCCTGATCAGCTCCTTATTCATCATGATGTATTTAAACAGACAGTATTTCGTTGTTTTTCTCTGAGTCCTGGAGCAATGATATTTTTAAGAATTAAAATCTAATGTAAACACTGCACATGAGAAGATTCACTTGACCCCCTGAAAACCATATGCGTGACTTTCTTTTCTTCTCTAGACACAAACACAGATTCAGCATGGTTGTGGCTGGAGTTTCCCCTTATAAATCACACAGGTGATGTGTTCCCCTTCCAAACTCTGGTTTTCAAGCATCAGATGGCCTAAGTGCCCACAGCAACCTTTCCTCTGCTATCTCGGAGTGCCCAGTGGAAAGCCCCTGGTCTGTTTCAATAACAGCCTGAGATGGGGTTGGAGCCCCTAAGAGGTTTCCTACAGCTGGGAAGAATGTCCTTCTGTATCTCCATCTAAGGAGTACTTCCATTTTCCATGACTGAACTGTGTTACAGTGAACACGGATGTGAAACTTTTTCCTTTATTTGGCAGCTGAGTCTGTGTGGCCCTGGTGAGCCTCGTATTCATGCAGAGCGGGCTAGCCTCAAACTCACAGAAATCTGCCTGCTTCTTCCTGTGCCTCCCTGGTGCTAGTGCTAGGATTAAAAGGCATGGGCTACCACACCCAGCTAGAAGTTCTGTTTATTGAGGCAGGTTTTTAGGTCTACGGAACTGAGAATGACCTTGATTTTTGACCTTCAGATTTCTGCTCCTTTGGATACATCCCAGCAGTAGCGACTGCTGGGTCCTTTTACAGGTCTATGTTTAAGGTTTTAAAGAACTGCAATGTCAATTTATAACATGGTTTTACTAATTTCCATATTAAAAACGGAGTAGTAGGATTCCCTCTTCGACGTGCCCATTTTCTCTCAGCAGTGGAGTGCAGGCCTCCTGCTGTTCGAGGCACACTCAGTAGCTGTGGAAGTCTGTTGGGATTCAAGCTGTGAAAAGCCACTGGTAGAGAGCACACAGCTCTGTGGACAGAGTTCTTCGGTTTTTCTCTTTTAACTACTTCACCAAACAAGTAGTTAAGTTCTCATTTGCTTTTAGATCCAGGGAGACTTGTGTGTACCCAGATGCTTTTGTTTCCAGAGCTCTAGGTTTTTGTGTATTTAATAAACAAGTCCTTGGTACACGGGCCTATTGGAAGATTGCAGAGGACTTCCTTTGGGGAATCACAGGTATAGCTGTATGGTTATAATCTTTTTTTTTTTTTTTTTTTTTTTTTTTTTTTAAAAAACTTTATTTATTTATTTATTTGCCTTGGTGTTTTTGCCTGGAACTGGAACTACAGACAGTTGTTAGCTGCCATGTGGGTGCTGGGAATCGAACCCGGGTCCTCTGGAAGAGCAGACGGTGCTCTTAACCGCTGAGCCATCTCTCCAGCCCCGGTTATAATCTTTTGGAAAATTCCTGACTGTGTTTTTTGAAATCCTTACATTTACAGATTTCTGTACTGATTTTTCTTTCTCCCATGAAATAAATCAACTGTCACCTACTATGAGATCCACACACTGAAAAGAATAAAGTCCACTTTTCATGCCAAAAGCTGAAGACTTGGGTTGAAGAGAAATGTGTCATTACAGGAACTGGTCTCATTTGAAGATGTCTCTGTGGACTTCACCCTGGAGGAGTGGCAAGACCTGGATGCTGCTCAGAGGACTCTCTACCGGGACGTGATGCTGGAGACCTATAGCAGCCTGGTGTCCTTGGGTGAGTCTGTCTCCTCTAGAACTCTCAGAAACAATTCTTTTCTTTTTATAGTTGATAAGATCATTGCTAATTTAATACTAACTATATATTATGTTTTAGTAGACACATTGTGATAGCATACATGTTTTTGAGAACTGTGGTTTTGCAGTGTACTTATATAATTTATAATGATCAGATGAGTGTGAGGTAAATTTATCCAATCAGCCATTACTTCTTTTCATTGTTAACATTTTAAATTTATCTGATAGTTTGAAGGAATTACTTGATGTGAATCATATTTGCTGTTCTGTAGAACATAAGGTACTCATCATTTCCATACATATCCCAACAAATACCAGTCATTATCTCTCCATCCTCATCATGCATTTTTCCATACTCAAGAACATTGTTTTTATAGCAGCTACTTTATAGTGATCTTCCTTGGCAGCCTGATAGCGGGTATCCTGATTCTCACTTCTTTTACTGGGTAACTCTGGCTAGAGTTTAGCCATTTCGAGCCATTTCTGTGTGTGCCTGCCACCTTGGGTCCCGTCCAGGAGTCCCATACCCTCCCAGCAGTCCTGGGAGGTTCTGCATGTCTCTGTGTGACAATCCCCTCCTTGAGAGCCACAGTGAAGACTCCGGGTGTCCTGGAATCTGGAAATGGTGAGTCCGTGGCAGGTGGTCCTCAGGCCCTAGTCCTCTGTCCCAGCAGTGGGGCGATTGGCTGCATGGGCTCCAGCGCTGCCGGCATCCTGCTCTGGCCCGGAGCTTTTTTTTTTTTTTTTTTTTTTTTTTTGAGGGCAAGGACAATCTAGCATACCTGGTCAGAAAGGAATGCAGGGTTGCATTTATCTTGGGCCAGTAGATGATCAGAGGAATGATGGCGAGTAGCTTTACCTGCAGTGAGGAAGAACATGATACTGCAAAAATTGTTCACTCCACGGCAGCCAGGAAGTAGAACAGAGCTGATATCCCTCCTAGGATGTCCCCAAGACATTTTCTACCAATGTATTCTCTCCACTAACATCTCCAGAAAAATGGAGACCAAGTCTTTAATACCTGGTCTTTAGAGGACATTTTAGGTCCAAAGCATAACACTATCTATGCAAGGTTTTCTATTTAGATTGCCCATTTTGTTCTGTCTATTTATATACTCCCTCTTTATACCAGAACCTTGACCTTTTGATTCCTATCTTTGTACAGTGCTTTGAAGGCCAGTATTGCAAGACTTTAAGTTTGTTTTGGACAGGGTTGTTTTCAGAGTCTTTCACCCTTAAATGTGTGTTGTTGGAGACATTGAGATTTTGTTTAGGATAACCTTTTCTATTCTCTGAAGATTATCATTGGGATTAAGTTGGTTTTACTCAGTCTGTAACTAATTTAATATAGCTATTGAAATAGAATATATATTTTGATGGATTTTTTTTTCCCTTGGTTTTGTGAGACAGAATTTCATTGTTTTCCATGATGGCCTTAAATTTGCCATGTAGCCCAAGCTGGCATCAGAGCATTTCTCTTATTTTAGGGTTCTGTATCCTGGGATCTTCAAAGTTTCAAGGGATTCTGTCATCTTTAGCTTATTTTTCTGAGTTTTGTATTTCAGTGTACATAACTTTTACTGCTTGGTTAGTGAATTTTTAACTGACAGGCTATAGTTCAGTAAATTTTCTGCATGTCTAAGATCTCGTATCCAGAAAAAAAGATGGCGGAGTTTAGTTCTAAGTCAATGTTGTTCATGTGTCTCAGTAACATTTGCCAATCACCCATTGCAGAAGCAGTTTTCAGAAAATTGGTAACTGATAAAAATGTTTCAGATAATTGGAGAATAGACAGTGCGCCTACATTTTGTTGAGAATGTTTGCACCTATGTTCATATTCATCTGTAATTTGATCGATGTGTTCCTGTCTAGCTTGGAAAACATTGCAATGTCCATGTGCTAAGGACTAGCTTGACTGTTCTGATATGCAGCATCATTACACTGCCCTCTGGACATATTTAGAATCCTGTTTGTCTTGGAGTTTTTCCACTTTTACTATGATGTGACATGGTCACAAAGGAAACCAAACACTGTTAGGTTTCCTTTGAGCTTCTTGGATGTAGATGTGTTCATCTGTCCCAGGATATACATTTTTTACACTGAATTGATAGTGTAATGTTTTTCTCTTTTCTTCTGGAATATTCATAAGGTATTTCCTCCTTCTTTTTAATCAATGAGAGGGAGTAGGGGGAAGGCTGTTATTATATGCCATATATGCCATTGTATATACATGAGGGTCAGATGATAACCGTAGATTTTAGTCCTTTTCTTCCCCCTTGACATGATGTTCCTGTTCTTGTGCTGCATCTGTCAGTCTTGGTGGCCTGTGAGCTGGCCGGGGCTTGTCCTGTCTCCACTCCTGTCTCTGCATAGGGAACTAGGGTTACAGATGCGTGTTCGAACTCTCCAGTTTTGTTCCTTGTTGGCTTTTTGCTGTTGTTCTTGTTTTGTTTTTTGCCTAGTGCTGTGTATCTGAAATCAGATCCTCATGCTGCTAGAAGAGGTCTAGAAGAGGATGTAGAGAAGGGGAAGCACCCAGCTACACAGCAGGACAGAGTAAGAAGTAAAGAAAGGTAGAGAGGATAAAGGTAAAAGCCCAGAGGCTAAAGATAGATCTGACACTTTAAGTTAAGAAAGCTGGCTAGAAGTAAGTCATGCTAAGCTTGAGCATTTATAAGTAAGAATAAGCCTCCATGTATTTATTTGGGAGCTGATGGTGGGACCCCAAACGATTCAAAGAGTAAAACCAACCAACCATAACTTCTAACTGGGAGTGTTTGTATTAGGAAAACTAAAACATATTTACATATTCATAACACATGTAAGTTCAAATGAAGACCTATGAAACTCACAAAATTCTAGAGATTTACAGCATGGAAGTTTCATAAATTTGTCTGTACTCAAGTGTTTGGTAGTAGCTGTGAAAAACTTATTAAGCCAAAGGCGAGAGAAATGGGAGGGAATTACATCGTTTTAAGGGGTCATGACAACACTTTTAAAAGGAAAAGCAATCTGAAATTTATTTAAATGACCAAGATTTCCTACTGGATCCCTGATTGTCATTTTTGGCAACTTAGCCCAGCCTTGTAGGCAGTTATCATTGGGACTCACAAATAACGAAAAAGACTTAATATTAATTATAAATTCTTAGCCCATAGTTTACTTGGGCATGTTACTAACCGGCTCTTACAATTTAAATGAACCTATTGTTAGTATTTTGCACAGGGAAGGATGAAACACACTGACGCCCTGCCTGGAAGCCATGTTGAGCTTATTGGGGGAACAGGTGGGGGAGAAAGAGAAGAGGGGTAGGAGAGGTCCCTGCCACGTGTTGCATCCCTTTAAAGAGTGACCTTGTAGACATGCCCCAGGCATGAGATCACGCGCTCTGCGAGCGGGGCGGGCAGGGGCGTGGCTGCAACACAATGACCGTCAATCTGGCGGTCATGCCCAGGAGGCAAGCTAGGGTGATGTTTACATGCTAACACCCATATTTCTTATCTAAGTTGTCATGTGGCTCACAGTTGTTACTTCATTTTCTTTTAAGGATTTATTTATTTATTTTTATTTTATGTACAGTGATGTTTTGCCCTGAAGCTAGAGTTACATGCAGTTGTAAGCTGCCACATGGGTGCTGGGAATTGAGCCATCTGTCCAGCACCGCCCCCCCCCCCTTTTTTTTTTTTATTTTGAAGAAAAAGAAGGATTTATTTGTTTTTATTATGGACAGTGTTACTTCATTTTCTACACATCCTGCCTCTGCATCTGTCTTGAAACTCCTCAGGCTCCGCCCTTCTTCCCAGATCCTTCTAGTCTGCCTCCCCTGCCTAGTCCATTTCTGCTGAGCTACAGGCCAGGTGGCTCTTTATTAACCAATGAGAGTAATACATTTACATCATACAAAGACTGTTCCACAGCACAGCCTGGTGGATGGTAGTTTGCTAGATGGTCAGGAAGCCTGCGCTGTGTCTCACCATAGCTTTTCTAACTGTAGTTAAGCACTCTGGCTCAAAGTAAGGAGTTAGCAACAGTACTAGCAACATGTCTTCCTAAGGACATTCTCAGCCAGCATCAAAGGCGTCGAGCCTTGCACTGGGAAGAGGGGGTAGATGACCACATCAATCATAGACAAGCTCATCACAGGGAAAGTTCCAGGTTCTACCTTGTAGCAGTTCCCTACACACAGCAGTTGCAGGTGTAATGCCATGTTGGTTCCTCAAAATTTTTTGTTTCAATAAAAGTAAAATTTTGATAACAAAGTTTATTTAAAATTAATATGCCACCTTTATTAACCAAAGTCCTTGTTTGAGTCATTTATCTGAAACTATTTTAAAGTTCTTACAAAACTTGGATTTTGTTTTCATAAAGTTAACTTAAAAACTTCTTGCCATGTTGCTGGGAAACGGCTGTGGTCTCTCTTGTGCTCTTCCTGCTCCGTGAGAAGAGCCTGTGTGGAGGCCTCATACATCTTAACATGAAGAGCAGCTCAGCCTGCAGTAGGTCTCAATTTCAGAATGTGCTCATTTCACAGGGGCTCAGGCAGAGGCCCAAAGGCAGTCAAGAATTTCTGTAGTATGGTAAGGCTTTGCAGGGACCAGGAGAGACTGATTGCTTTCAGTTTGCTGTGCCTAGTATGTGATCAGAGGAAGCTGGTCATACTGAGGTACACTGGAAAAAATGGGGTGCCTGACTGAGCTCTTCTTTTTGTGTGATCTACATAATAGGTTTCACATTCTGATTCCTCCACTCACTGCCACCCAGGAGGAAGTCCTTCTCATTCAAGAGGCTGCGACCAGTTGTGTTTGTATCTTGTCCTAAATACCATATGTATTGTCTCTAACTTCATTGTACTGTCTTATTCGTGCTGTTTCCTTCAAATCACCACATTACTTCATGCTATTTATCATGCAGTGTAATGACCCTAAAGACAATATTGCAGTCAACAAAGAAAGTGAGAGTAAACTCTACCAAAATCTTAAATTATTACTGACAGTGCCATTCGTGAACTTGAGTCACTTGTGGTCCTATAGACCTGACTCAGCACTCTGGCGTGGTTTGTCTGTTATTTCACACTTATAGGGCACTGTGTGGAGAAACCTGAGTTGATCATCAAGCTGGAGCAAGGACTTAAGCCATGGGATGTGTCAGAAGCCTCGGGCAGCCCCCCAGGTCAGTAAGGGTGTGCCAAGCACGGAAGGCCATCGAGAAGAAAGTTCATCAGTTATCGGCTATGTTGAGCTTTTTCTACTGACTTGGATCTAAATCCACTCTGGGTGAATGAGTCTCATTACTAGAATAAACATTGGCATGAAGAAACTGTTTTATGCTCAAAGCAAGGCATTTCCTTTAGTATAAGCCGTAACACGGGATATTCGTTCTTTTTCTTCCTTGTTAAAAACTTTTAAACTCAGTGTGCTCGCACACAACTTTAATCTCAGCACTCTGAGCTTGAGGCTAGCCTTGTCTACATAGCAAGTTTCAGGCCAGCTGGAGCTACATAGTGAGACCTTGTCTAAAACTTTTCTAGAAGCTCACAGGCTAGCTAGCCTGGGGTATCTGGGGTATGCAGTACAGAGGAAATAAGGAGAACCTGGCTCAATGAGGCAAAGAAGAGAACTAACTGCAAATTTGTTCTCAGATTTCCAATCACACACACACACACACACACACACACACACACACACACACACACACTATGCATTCACTCAGGAACTTTGTTTTTCTGAAATGAAATATAGAATGACTGTATGTGGCAGGTTTCCTTTGCATATCTATATTCATGGTGAAATTAAAGTGAGAACAGCAGATGAACCCGCAGGCCCATGTTTACTGAAAAATTACAAAAACCATGGTGTGGTAGTGCCCCATGTGTTCATCATTACACTCAAAGAGGGCTTTGTTACTGGGGCTGGAGAGATGGCTCAGGGATTGGGAGCACTGGTTGCTCTCCCAGAGGACCTAGGTTCAGTTCCCAGCAACCACATGGCGGCTCACAACTGCTTGTAACTCCTGTTCCAGAGATCTGACACCTTCATACCAATATGCAAATAAAGCTAAATAATTTAAAAAAAAAAAAAATGTTACTAAGCTATCAGTAAGAATCATATTGTGGTCTTACAGAAATAGGGATGGAATAGAATATATATATATTTTATATCATGCACTGAATATAGAACTAAAGTCAAGAGAGTAAAACTGGGTGGGCTGAATAGGAATAATGAACTGGGCAGAAAGGAGGAGTGGGGGGTGAGTTGTACAATTGTATGTGGTGAGTATTTTAAAAGTTTGCAGTGGAGGGTGTGGCCTGTGCCTTTAATTCTAGCACTTGGAAGGCAGAAGCAAGTGGCCAGTCTGGTCTACATAGCAAGTTCCGGGCCAGCTAGAGCTACCAAGTGAGACCCTGTCTCCAGCATGTACAGGGTTTTCACATGAAGTTATTTTCTGTTAGCTACGCACAGAAAAATGCACTTGGCATGATAAACTTCTGGTGGCCATTTAATTCTTCTGAAGGTCTTTATTGTTTTAGAAGGTACATTAAAGAGAGTATTTGTGAGAAAGTGTCTTCTGCTTTTGGAGGAAGCTGTTTTGCCTCACAAAACCCATGAAGTATTTTATTGCTTTTACCCAGTGTGGAGTAAACCTTTTAAACACATATATGTAGGAATCTTTCCTTAACATTTATTCCTACTTAGAAGAGAGAACACTTGGCTACTCCTACATCATATATATCTATTTAAAGATGAATCTGTTTCACATGTGAAAGAGGTGTGCTATAGATGATGTTATATGTATAGTTAATATTATAGAGAAGCAGGGCAGCCAGGACATAGCAGGTGAAAATTACTGTTAAAACCTCCAGTAGAGAAAAAGCTTGTCTTTGTGCTTTACTAGAAGAAAATATGGCAGTAAGAGACATGACACAGCATTAGTGTCTGCTAATCTAATTTTTGTGCATTTCATGAAGTACCAAAATGTTTACACTCACATACTAGTCAATATTATTTTACACCTTCCATGGGGGGGGGAACCAACTCACTTTTAGAATTTCATAAAAAGTCTGTAATGTGATTCATGATATGGATATTTTTTATCTTATTCCAGATCCTCCTATATTGATTGCCCCAGTTGTGACTATCCAGGAGAATCACAAGGTGCATTTGTGGCAAGCTGAAACTATCCAAACAAAGGCATCAAGTAAAAAGATTGTAAGTAAAACATTAAATTTAGGCACTTAACAATTTAAATATGATCATAAGGAGGGGAACCTATCATCCATAAGAATTTGATGCAAGGCTGGCAGGATGACTAGTTGGTAAAGTGCTTCCTCAGAAGCATGAGGGCTGAGGTTTGTTCTCCAGCACCTAGGTAAAAAGCTGAGAGTGGCAATGGGCAGCTGTTATCCCTGTGTTCAGGAGATTAAGAAAGAATAGCTAGGGCTGGTTGGATATCTAACCATCCAAGTCAACAAGCTCCACCTTTGATGTGAGATCCTTTCTCAAAAATTAAGGTGGACAGTAATTGAGAAAGGCACCTGATGTCTACCCCTGGTCCCCACCGACAGACACACACGTGCATGCACACTTGCACACAAGTGGACACATGTGCATAAACATATAAGTACTCATATCTTCCTCATACTCACAGACATCTAGCCCAGGCAAGAACGTACTATTTCTCAATATTTAGCTCCATAAATTACAGGGTGGAGAATAAGCCAAAGTTTTTCGAGCAGTTGGCAATCCTTTCTTGCATCCTGCAAATCTTCTGCACATCAACAATGATTTTCAGTACATTTGATCAAGAATATCATTGTAAGCTAACTCAATGTGTTTGATACATAAAGAAGTTTTATCTTAATGATATCTATAGAAAATTCAGTAAGTAGTGGAAATACATTTAAGTGACACTTGTATATGTAGCCCAAGACAGGGACCATGTAAAGTTATCTAACCACTATTAATATATTTGGGATTCTGTGCTGTAAAAGTAAACTCAATAAGTGACAATGCATATATATGAGAAATGCAAATGTGACTGTGGGAAATCATACTTCTCAGAACCTTAAGGACATAAGCCAAGAAAAAGGGCTTTTTATGGGTATAAGAATATAACAAATTCTTTTATTTCAAGGCAGAGCTAAAGAAGCAAAAGATCCATCAAGGGTCACAATCCTATGAAACTGAAGCACATGGGAAGACATTTTGCCAGGAATCACAGTGTACTGGGAATCAAACGTCTCATACGTGTAAGAAAGCTCTTTGTTGTAAGTCAACTCTTGCTAAAGGCCAGAGGCTTCATAAAGGGAAGATAAGCTGTGAGTGTGAGAGATGCAGAAAAACTTTCTTCCAGAACTCACATGTTACAATATGTCAGAAAACACTTACAGATATGAAGCTCTGTAAACATACAGAATGCAACTCAGAACTCGCTAGTCATCAGAGAATTTGTACAAAAGAGAGGCCCTATAAATGTTCAGAATGTGGCAAAGCTTTCTCCTACAAGTCATATCTCACTCACCATCAGAAAATTCACACAGGTCAGAAGCCCTTCGGGTGTACAGAATGTGGGACAGCTTTCTACACTAAAGGAAAACTTACTCTCCATCAGACAATTCATACAGGAGAGAAGCCTTATGAATGCACAAGATGTGGAAAAGCGTTCTCCCTCAAGTCATACCTCACTCAGCATCAGAAAATTCACTCCGGAAAGAAGCCTTATGAATGTGCAGAATGTGGAAAAGCCTTCTACCGATTATCACACCTTACTTTGCATCAGAGAATTCATACAAATGATAAGCCCTATGATTGTACAAAATGCCAGAAATCTTTCTACTGTCAGTCACAGCTTACTCTACATCAGCGAACTCATACCGGTGAGAAGCCTTTTAAGTGCACAGAATGTGGAAAATCTTTCTACCATAAGTCACACCTTGCTCGGCACCAGAGGATTCACACCAATGAGAAGTCCTTTGAATGCACAGAGTGTGAGAGAGCCTTCTACTGCCAGTCAGACCTCACTGTGCATCAAAAGTCCCACACAGGGGAGAAGCCCTATGAATGTGTGGAATGTGGGAGATCATTCTACCAGAAGTCAACGCTCATTCTACATCAGAGGACCCACATAGGGGAGAAGTCTTACAAGTGTACAGACTGTGAGAACGTTTTCTATTGCAAATCACATCTCACTTTGCATCAAACAACACATAAAGATACACACCCATATGTGTGTACAGAATGTGGGAAATGTTTCTACTATAAGTCACAGCTCATTGTACATGGACGGACTCACACAGGCGATAAGCCCTATGAATGCAGAGAATGTGGGAAAGCCTTCTCCCGAAGACCACACCTCACTCGCCATCAAAATACTCATACAGGTAAAAGAAGTTTGAATGTAAAAAATGTGGAAACACTTTCTACTTCAAGTCACAACTCACTTAACACTAGGGAACATGAGAGTGTGGCAGGAATTTTGAAGGAAAAGAATGCAGGATGCCTCTCTACTTCAAGTCAAAAGTAACAATGGACAACTCCAATGAGGAGCCATAAGGATGGAAAGAATGAGAAAACTCTAGGGCAAATCACAGAAGAGAATGAATTTGAATAAGAAATCCTCTGGCTGTGAAGTGCAGGGTACTTCATGTAGGTCGGAGAATGTAAGCAGCCCAGATACTCTATGAATGTATGGAGTAAAGTTAACTAAGTCACATTCAGGGCACATTAGTGTCTTCATATAAACAGAAGCCTTAACACTGTAGAGGGAAGAAATTCATTCTCAAGTCATATGAGAGGCCACATGGATGAGAATATTGAGAATGAGAGACATTGAAGGCTTCTGCACACACACACACCAAGAAAAAAGAAGCAGTCTATATAGGAAGCCATTGAGGAGAGTGCTTAAAAGCTGTGATAAAGATGCTGAAGTGCGGCTCTTCACAGCTGTTGGCTCTGGCAGGGTGATGGGGCTGGCCCCTGGGAGCTTTACCATGTTCTAATGAGCACACAGGCACACAAATTGTACTTGGTATATTTGGGGGCCAGGGCACAAGGGTGGGAGGTTGGACCTGAGAGGATTGGGAAGCGAGTGTGATTAGGATGCATTCATTGTATGATTCTTACAGGATCAATAAAAAGTATTATCTTGGAAGAAATATCTCTATTATAAAAAACAAAATTTTATGAAATGTTAAAATCAGTGTATACATATGACTGAGCAACTGTGAATGTGAAAAATACAGAAAAAGTTTCCAATGTAACTTGGTGTCACTTTGCTTCTGAAATCTCATTCAGTTGAAGTACATGAAAGTAATAAATGGGAAAACTGAGAGACTTGACAGGCCATCCTTTACATTAGAAAAGCCTTGCAAGTGAGAAATTATGCAAGGAAATAGTCATGTAGTGACACATGCATTCATTGCTAATTACCTTATGTCCCCTTGCTATAGCTTTATTGAGATACAAGTCTCGGGGCTGGAGAGATGGCTCAGCGGTTAAGAGCACTGTCTGCTCTTCCAGAGGACCCGGGTTCGATTCCCAGCACCCACATGGCAGCTAACAACTGTCTGTAGTTCCAGTTCCAGGCAAACACCAAGTCAAATAAATAAATAATAAATAAATAAAGTTTTTTAAAAAAAAAAAAAAAAAAAAAAAAAGAGATACAAGTCTCAGCAAGACAGAAAAATGCCATATCAGTGAAACCAAAAGCCTGGGTGTAGTAGCACATGCCTTAAATCCCAGCAGAGATGGGCAATTGTGAGTTTTAGGCCTATGTGATCTACATGAGTTCTAGTCTAGCCAGGGCTAGATGATGAGTCTCTACCTATAAAAATGGCTGGTGTCTGGTGGCCGTGTGTGTGTGTGGGGGGGTAAACGAGTGGTGATTCTTCAATTCAGGGTGTCGGCCCATCAGCAAGCAACCCCCTGGTGGGTGGTTCTCAGGTAGGCAAGGCCCCTGAGACCACAGACCCAAAAATGTCTTTGCATGTTTGCTGTTGCTACCTCTCTCTGATATCTGGAATGGTTGAATTGGGTGTAAGGAAATTCCCCACTTCCTGTAAGATGATGTGTTTATTTCATGGAAACATCCCATTCTCTTCGGCATTTCTACCTGTGGATTATTACAAAGATGACTTCCTTCCTAAACTGTATTATCTAATTGATAATAACATTGGCTTATACAGAGCTTTGATGAATAAAAGTCTATTCAAGGATATGTTTTGCAGCTGAGGCCTATGAGGCCCACCTTGGGAGCTGCTCAGATTACAGCTCAGGTCAATGATCAGGAGCACAATTTAATTCTCCCAGAGCCAGGCTGGCCCTAATTCTCTTAGTGCCCCACCCCCCCCAAAAAACTACCATTAGCTGAAACAAAAACCTTACAATAACTTCAGGTTAGATCAGATGTTTTGACATGAGTTTTAAAATGAGAAAAATAAACAAACAAACAAAACAATCTAATGTCCATAAGGACACAGAGCCGAGCTCAATACAAAGCAACCCAACTTTCAAGATTGGTTGATGATCAAAGGTGATAATAAACTCCTTGTATCTATTCCTGCCCTCAATATCCTGATATAAAAACTACTGATAAATGGCTATACACCCTAAACATCTAAAGTATGGTCGAATGATTGTCTTTCATACACAAAAGGTTAGGTTTGTGTGGTTCCTCTTGAATTCTTTGTAAGATTAACTTTCTGGATGATTGATTCTTTGTGTATGTTTTTCCCTGACTCCCTCAAGTCATAGTTTACACCAGTGCCGTGGATTTCTTTTGAGCCCTGTGTTGACTAGAGGCTGGTCCACTAGACAGCAATAGAAAATAATAATCAGCAAAACATTCTAAGATAGGCAAACCTTTTGTCACAGTTTACACCATGTGAGTTGGGGAAAATAATGTAAAGAATACTAACGTTGTCTTCATTGAAATGAGAAGACCCTACTGGCACCAGGAATTTAACAAAGGTGGAGGAAAATATAAAGCCATATTCGTCTGGTTTTATTATGAAACTTTTATCACAAAATCCACAAATATATGAATCATGTTACTAGAAAAGAATTTTAGCTTCACTCACATCATTGAAAATCAAAATTTAGGCTATTGGTTAATCTCAGTGTCATATGGATCTAGAATAACCAAACAATGATTATCTGAGCAAACCTGTTGGGAAATATTTTTATCATATTATTGTGAGAATGGTGCCTTGACCTAAGCTAGAATCCAGGGCTGTATACAGAGGAGAAAACTGACCATGGCAAGTATTGTTCTTTGCTTCATGACTGACTCTGGATACAACATTACAAGCTGCTTCAAGCTCTCATTGTCTTGGTTTTCTCTGGTGGTTTAAATATCTCCCAGGGGTTTATGTATTTGAACAATTACTTGGTGGTGCTGTTTCAGGTTATGGAGTCTGTTGGAGGACATATGTCACTGATGGTGGTCGTTGAGAGTTTATGGTCTCACCTCACCCCATTTCTCACTTTCTACCTCTTATATACAGTTGAGATGTGATCTTCAGATTCCTGACTTTGGTGCTATACCTTTCTACCAGCATAAAAATCTGTCCTCTGGAATCATAAGCCACAGGAAACTCTTAAATTTCCTTTGGCCATGATATTTTGTCACAGCAACTGAAAAGTAACTAAGTCAGAAGTTGATGCCAAGAAGTGGGACTGTTGCTGCAGAGAACCTGAAAATATTGTTTATTGGAGGGATGTGGAAGACTCTTAGGTAGGGGCTGGGAGATGTGATACTGTAAGCAGACATTAACAGGTGGTTCTTGTAGGAGTTAGGAAGATAATAGTGCTGAGGGCAGAGGCCTGGCTCCTGAGGTTTCAGGAGGAAATAACACTGTTAGCACTGGAATCTGCTGCCTCTGCCTGGATCCTAAGAACTGGCCTGCAGCAAAATTCAACAAGTAACAGACTCATTTCTTTGGTGTAGGAAATTTCAAATCAACCTAACATTGGATCTGTATAGTATGGTTATAGCTGATAATTTTTAGGTGGGTTTTTAATAATAAAAGAACCAAAGAATATTTGGAAAGAAAAGAAGCACTAAGAATCTTAGTGTCACAGCCAGGGCATGCACTGAAAGAGGCGGTAACTTTTAGCAATGTTAGTGCTCTTTGGTAGAGCGCTTATGCTCTGCACTGGGACAATTGGATGAGTATCATCAGGACAAGATAAGCATCCAGCTAAGCTTTCAACTTGTGAGAAAGCAGAGCTGAGAAGTGTCCTGCTATTGAAAAACAACAGCGGGGCTGGAGAGATGGCTCAGAGGTTAAGAGCACTGACTGTTCTTCCAGAGGACCTGAGTTCAATTCCCAGCAAAACCACATGGTGACTCACAACCATCTATGATGAGGTCTGGTGCCCTCTTCTGTAAAACTGTATGCATAATAAATAAATAAATCTTTAAAAAAAAAAGAAAAGAAAAGAAAAACAACAGCATGCCAGCCCTACAGCATACCAATGCTGCAGCACACCAAGGCTAGTGCTAACTGGGCTCTAAGGGAGCAAGCCCTGGTCCCAGGTGGCACTGTCAGATTCTCACAGTTCTGACCATAAAAGAATGAAAGATGTAAGAGGAGGGGATCATGGATTTATCTTTGGTTTCTGTTAGTCCCTAAAGCCAAGTGATGTGTAGCAGGCCTGGTATTCCTGTGAAAAGGCTAAGGGAGGTTGTTGCATGAAGCTGTGAAAGCAGTGAAGACCTCAGGCTATTGGAGGTAGGTTCCAGAGCCACAAGACATCTGCAAGGAAGTGCACACAGTAGAACCAGCCTAAGAGAGAACTATGTCACAGCGTTACACCTTCACACAATATACAAATATCCCACATTTGCCCTTTTTGTCTTGATAAAAAGGAAAGGTTTTTAACTCTAACATAGTGAAACAATACACAATACGAACAATTATCAGGTAAAAATTACATTTACAATGTCCAGTTCATTTGTATTTGGCATATTTGGAGGAAATACTCTATTATCTTAGTAAGTTCAAAGTACCTGTTTTTGTTTTTGTTTTTTTTTAATCAATGCTGAAGAAAACTTTGATTATCTAATCTTCAACCCCATCAGAGACTCAAGAAGAATATACTATTACCCAATTAAACAGGAAGTGCAGAGAAAGCTACTTCCAAAATTTTAAAAAAAAAAAAACAACACAGAAATCTGACTACCTAGACAGTTACCCCAAGGCTCCTCGGTGATATTGGGGCATCCATCTTTGGCCTACAGGCCTAGAATATCTGACAGACTTCTGTGAAGCAGGAATTTTCGAGGATTGTCTTAACTTGTCTTGACAAATTTTGGCAGTTGCATTTTGTATCGTGCTCATTCAGTTTAGACAGCATACTGTTAGCAGTCAAGGAAAAGGTAGTCTCCTGCCCAGATGACTAGCTTTGCCACATTGAAAGCAAACTCCCTATGGAGGTTCTTCAATGACCATCATCTTTTTTTTTTTTTAAGTAAATTGTTGCAACTAAGAGTAGATGTGTCTTGCTGCCATTAAAAGCCTTATATTATTAGAACATTTCTTTTTTAAAAAATTTATTTATAAAATAAAGTCTTTTTTATCCATGTATCCTCTCCTGGTCAGCCTTCAGCCTCCATCCTCCACAACCCCCCCATCCCCTCCCCAGAAAGGGCAAGAAGTCCCAAGGTGGCTTAGCTCAGCATCCACTCCAAACAGGTCCGATTTCTTCATCCTAATATTAAAATTGGGTTAGGTGTTCCTCTGCAGGGCATGGACTCTAAAGTGCCAGTCCATGCACAGAAACAATCTCATTTCTCCCCTTGAGGCTCTGCATACTGCCCATGTCAGTGGACAGTTGCCAATCCTTGGAGGGCTCAGTTCCTTTTACAGATGGTTCACAGGTGACTGTTCTTGATTCAGTGAGCTCCCCAGAGCTCTAGCCAGCTATCACTGTGAGAATTTTCCTCATAATCCCTATTCCCTTGCTCATATAGTCTTTCCCCACTATCAGCTGGACCAGGAACTCAGCCGAGTGCTCAGCCATGTAGCCTTGCCTCTACCTCTATTCATTGTTGGATGTAAGTTCTGTGATGGCACCTAGGATGGTTATTCATTTGATTATAAGGGAAGTCCTGTCTAGGCAACACCTTCACTATTTGTTGGAGACCTAGCCAGAGACATGCTGTGAGCTCTTGGAGGTTTCTCCACCACCCAGTCTTGGTCTTTTTCCAACCCCATATTGGCTTCCTCTATTAAGATATCCATCTCTTCTTTTTTTTTTTTCTCTGCCTCCTAGTTGTTTCTTTCACTCAGTCATCTCCTTCTCTCATGATTTGTTCCCATCTCTTCTTGGTTGCAACCCCTTATGCTCCCAGTTAGCTAAGAAGATCTCTGTTTTCTCCTAGGGGACTCCCTGGATGTCTCAACTTCCTTCAGATCCCAAGCTGTCCAGTGGTTGTGGTTTGCAGCTTGGGTATTTTTTGTTTTTGTTTTGTTTTTTTGTTTTTGTTTTTGTTTTTTTTTTTTTGTCTAAAGTCCATTAATGAATGAGTACATCCCCTGCTTATCTTTCTGGGTTTGTGATACCTCACTCAGAAAGATATTCACCAAATCCATCCATTTGCCTGCAAATTTTAGGATGTCATTTTTTTTTTCTGCCCAGTAGTACTCCATTGTGTAGATGTACCACAGTTTGTTAATACATTCTTCAACTGAGGGGCATCTAGGTTGTTCCCAGGTTCTTGCTATTATGAATAATGCTGCTATGAATATAGTTGAGCTAATGCCTTTGGAGTGTGAATGTGCATCTTTTGGGTATATGCCCAATAGTGGTATTGCAGGATCCTTGGGGACATTGATTCCCAGTTTCCTGAGAAACCGTCATACTGCATTCCAAAGTGGCTGAACAAGCTTACACTCCCAACAATTGGAGGAGTGTTCCCCTTGCTCTGCATCCTCTCCAGCATAGGCTGTCATCTCTGTCTTTTATCTTAGCCAATCTAACAGGTGTTAGGTGGTATCTCAAAGTTGTTTTGATTTGCATTTCCCTGATGGCTAAAGATGTTGAGCAATTTTTCAAATGCCTTTCAGCCATTCGTAATTCTTCTGCTGAGGATTCCTTTTTTAGTTCTGAACTCCATTTTTAAATTGAGTTATCTAGGATTTTGGGCTCTAGTTTCTTGAGTTCTCTATATATTTTAGAGATCAGTCCTCTGTCACTTGTAGGGTTGGTGAAAATCTTTTCCCATTCTGTAGGCTGTCATTTTGTCTTGACTGTGTCCTTGGCCTTACAGAAGCATCTCAGTTTCAGGAGGTCCCACTTATTGATTGTTGTTCTTAGTATCTGTGCTACTGATGTTATATTTAAGAAGTGGTCACCTGTGCCAATGTGTTGGAGGGTATTTCCCACTTTCTCTATCAAGTTCAGTATAGCTGGGTTTATGTTGAGGTCTTGATCCACTTGGATTTGATTTTTGTGCAAGGTTATAGGTTTGGATATATTTGCATTTTTCTACATATTACCATCCAATTATGCCAACACTATTTGTTGAAGATACTTTCTTCCATTGAATATTTTTGGACTCTTTGTCAAAAATTAGGTGTTCGTAGGTGTGTGGGTGAATGTCAGGGTTTTCAATTCTATTCCATTGATCCACAAGTCTGTTTTAATGCCAGTACCAAGCTGTTTTTATTACTGTAGCTCTATAGCAGAGCTTGACGTCAGGGACGGTGATGCCTCCTGAAGTTCTATTATTCAACAGGATTGTTTTGGCAATCCTAGGTTTTTTTGTTGTTTCATATGAAGTTGAGTATTGTTCTTTTAAGGTCTGTGAAAAATTGTGTTGGGATTCTGATGGGTACTGCATTGAATCTGTAGATTGCTTTTGATAAGATTGCCATTTTTACTATGTTGGTCTTACCTACCTAAGAGCATGGGAGATCTTTCAATCTCCTAATATCTTCTTCAATTTCTTTCTTTAATGACTTAAAGTTTTTATCATTCAGGTCTTTCACTTCTTTGATTAGTTACCTTGAAATATTTAATGCTATTTGCAGCTATTGTAAAGGGTGATGTTTCCCTGATTTTTCTTCAGCTCTTATCATTTGTGTATAGGAGGGCTATTGATTTTTTGAGTTAATCTTGTATCCTGCTACATTGCTGAAGGTACTTATCAGCTATAGGAGTTCCTTGGCAGAATTTTGGGGATCACATGTGTTGTTCCAGACACTGCTCCAGTTTGCCTCCAGGTGTGGCTGTGTGCATCAAGTGGGGCCATGTCTCCGGCCACACCACCCTGCAGAACATGCCCAGGTGTGGCACGCCCCTAGGCGTGGCTGTATACCCATCTGTTTCTTTAAAAAGGAATAACACATGGCAGTGAGTCCTTTTTTCTGCTCTCTCCTCTTTTCTTCCTTCTCTCCCCCCACTCTTCTCCGGATATCCGAATCCCCTAAATAAAACTCTATATGGTACCTGGCAGCAAATGTTTCTTGTGTCTCCCACAGAGAAAATACTAACATGATCATCACATGATAAAGGTCTTGGAGAGATCACGGATACAGGGAAAATACCTAAACATAATAAAGGCAATATACAGCAAGCTGACTGTTGCCTGAATTTCTGGTCTGGACTAACCCTGTAGTCTGAACTTTTCTGCAGCTGCTTTGTCCCAAAAATTACTCAGACACTTACATTTTGGCCAATGGCTCAGGCATATTGCTAGCTAGCTCTTGCATCTTAAAGCAACCCCTTTCCATTAATCTGTCTTGCCACATGGCCCATGGCTTATCTGTGTTTCTTTATATATGGCTCCTTGAGGGGCTGGACTTTGTCCTTCCTGACTCCACCCTCCTTTTCCTTTGTGCTTTTCCTTGACTGCTTCTAAGATGCTCTGCCATAGGCCAGAACAGTTCCTTTATTAACCAGATATTCACAGCATACAGAAAGACATCCACATCATCTGGCAGCCAACGTTAAACTAAATGAAGAGAAATTCAAAGCAATCCCACTAAAATTAAGAACAAGACAAGGATGTCTACTCTCCCCTTATCTATTCAATATAGTTCTCAAAGTTTTAGACAGAACAATATGACAACAAAAGGAAATCAAAGGGATACAAATTGGAAAGAAGTCAAACTATCACTATTTGCAGATGACATAATATACATGTGATCCCCCAAATTCTGAAGCTTCTTGATCCCCACAGTCTGAATCACCCTCAGCACCACTGTCTTCCATGCTGCAACTAGTATGGCCCATTAAGCAATGCTTAAAGCATTTCACTTTTTTCTTAACCCAAAATACCAGGTTCCATATTCCTTTAAATAACAACATGGTTGGGCCTATTGCAACAATACCCAAGTCCCTGGTACCAGTTTCTGTCTTAGTCAGAGTTTCTATTGCTGTGAAGAGACACCATGACCACAACAATTCTTTTTTAAAAAAAAAAAAAAAAACTTTATTTATTTATTTATTTGCCTTGGTGTTTTGCCTGGAACTGGAACTACAGACAGTTGTTAGCTGCCATGTGGGTGCTGGGAATCGAACCTGGGTCCTCTGGAAGAGCAGACGGTGCTCTTAACCTCTGAGCCATCTCTCCAGCCCCCTACCAAAGCCTCTTATTTGAAGCTCCCCAAAGAGATAAATCCCAAAGCAATTCCCAGTCATCGGACATCTCAGTTTTCTGAGTCTTTCTACAACCAACTTTTGCACAGACTTTGAACCTTTAGGAAACTCTCAGATAAGGATACAAAAGGCAGCAGACACGAATGCAGATCCAAGCCAGGTGCTAGCACTCCACAATCAAGCCAGCTGTAGAGCTCTGTAAGAAGTCTGGCTACAGCCCCCTTTCCCTCCACCTCCTCCCCACCTAGCCCTCCTGTTCTAGCCTGCCCTTCCTCCTCCATCTCTTCACAATATTCTATCTTCTTTCTTGGGTCATCCTCCCTTCTCCCATCCTTTACTCTATACCTGTCCTCTAATTTAAAAGTTAGCATCCACCTTATTTGCCATTTGGGGTCTGGGTTATCTTAGTAATGTTTTTTTTCTGGCTCCATCCCTTTACCTGTGAATCTTATGATTATGTTTAATATTCCAATATGTAAATGCACACTTTCCTTATCCCTTTATCTGTTGAGAGACACTTAGCTGTTTCTAATTTTAGATATTATAGAGAGCAGCAATAAGCATAGATGATTAAGTGTCTCTGTCGTAGGATAGACTCCGTGGGATTATATGCCCAAGAGTAGTGTAGTTGACTATTGAGGTAGTTCTACTCCAGCTTCCTGTGGACCCACCATACTGCTTCCCTTCCCACAGTGGTTGTATAAGTCTGCACTCCCTCCAACACTGAGAAGGGCTCTCCTTCCTGCCACACTCTGATGAGCAAGTGCTGCCACTGGTTTATGTCAAAGTTGTTTTGATTTGCATTCTGCTGATGGAATGTTGAGCATTTCTTCAAGTCCTCTGAGCCATGTACTGAACACAGATCTAGGCAAAAGAGAACTTATACACAAGAAGCAATGCTAGAAGACATGATGTATCTTTAAAAGGTAACGTGGAGTAAGGGAAGAAGAGAGAACCTCAAGTATCCTAGGTGACAGCTGTCAGAGGTGACCACGGGGTACAGTGAAGGATGATGGGTATATTAGTTAGTTACTATTACTACGACAAAATACCACAACCAAGGCAGCTTTGTATATATTTAGCTTTATAATTTCAGAGGCTTAGAGTCAGGTTTCAAAACTGTCTCCTGGTTCACCTTAATTTCCAGGCAATAAACAAATGCTTTTGACTTTGGTAATTATGCCTTACAAACAGAAATTTCACTATTCCATACTTGTCCTCAGGCAGTGTACTATGTAGACATCTGAGCAGACAGTTCCTCACCATTCACATTTGCCATCAGACGGTCAGGGCACAGAGCTCTGAGAACAAGTGTGAGGAGTGATGAAGTGATCAACAGAAGTGAGGTATAAGAGTCTGTGTAGAACTGGCTGACAAAACCAAATGAAGATCCAAACGAAAGCGTTTTTATTGTACAGCAAACCTCCTCGGGCAACCAGGATCAAATGGGTCTGCAGAGAACCTTGTCTGCACAGATGAGAGGAAACGGAATACACGAAGACTGATTGCACAGAAAGACTGCAACAAAGTATCAATTAGTTCAGTGTTCCACATGGTTAACAATAGATTCAAGAGCATTAACACTGACAGTGCAGATAACCTGTTATATAAAGAACAGGTGATACATACGCTTGCTAAGCACACCACCACTGATATGCTTCTTAGGTTTAGCACAAATCTGATGAAAAAGCAGGGGACCACACCAGGCTACCTCCCCACCGGTACTACGCTTTAGTGCCTGTGCCACTTAACTCACTTCCGTATCCTGCAGGACAACCTGCAGCAGCCTCTGTCCTACTGTGCAGGGTCAAGCCTAGCTCACTGGACTTGGTGATAAACACTTTGATATAATTAGCCATCTCACAGCCCTCCTTTACTTCCACTTTCTGTTTACTCGAGTGTGCAGGTGTGCACCTAGACTCACACACAGAAAGCAGAAGTGTGCTCACTTCCATTACTTCCCACCTACTCCTCTCATAAAGGGCCTCTTCCTGAACCCGGGGCTCATGTCTCAGCTGGGCTAGAAATCACCAAGTTCAAGTGATCCCCCGTCTCTGTCATTGTCAGAACTGGGGTGACAGGTGTTTGCAGGGATGCTGACTTGTCAAATAGGTGCTAGGATCACCACAAGTATGAAGCAGAGCTCTATCCAGGCGGCGGTGATGCACACCTCTAGTCCCAGCACTCTCGAGGCTAAGGCAGGTGGATCTCTCTGAGTTCAGGATCAGCATAGTCTACAGAATGAGTTCCAGGACAGCCAGGCTCCAGAGAAACCCTGTCTCAAAAAAACCAAAGAATAAAATCAAACGAGAGCCCTTACCCACTGAGGTCTCTAACCCCATCTTTGTGGAGCCTCTGACAGCAAATAAGTCACAAAAGGAGTTCTGTGGATACAATGTCCCCGCTTGTCTTCACAGTGCTCTCTCTGGCGAAGGAGAGCCTTGAGCAGCATTCTTCAGGGTGCCTCCTCATCTGTGAGAGCCTTTGATGGCAAATGAGCTCAGATGTGCACTGGAAAACTTTTCTACATTCTTTACATTGTATAAAGCTTCCCGATTATAAATTTTCCTGACTTTATGTAGAATTCTTCTGTAAATACTTGAATCCTTCTTCCACACCATCTTCATATTCGCGGGGCTTCTGGGCTCAGTTCTCTGACCCAGTGACTTGTAGCTTGTGGCAGGTTTTCCTGCAGTCTTTATTCACCGAGATTCTTTTCTGTATGCCTTTTCTGATGTGCTGTGAGTTGACACTTCCAGTGGAAAGATTTATTGCACTCTTTACATTCATAAAAATTCTCAGATGAATGAGTTATCCTATGTGCAGTGAGTTGTGACTTATGGGAGAAAGCTTTTGTGCATTCTGTACATTCATAAGGCTTCTCACCTGTATGAGTTTTCTCATGTATAGAGAGCTTTGACTTGCGGGAAAAACCTTTCATGCACACTTCACATTTATAAGGCTTTTCACCCAAATGAGTTTTTTTATGTCGAGTGAGGTCTGACTTGTAATAGAAAGCTTTCTTGCATTCTGTACATACATAAGGCTTCTCACCAGTGTGAGTTCTTTCATGTGCATTGAGATGAGACTTACGGAAGAAAGCTTTCCCGCAGCCTTTACATTCATAGGTCCTCTCTTGTATATGAGTTTTCTGGTGTGCAGTGAGGTCTGACTTCCAATGGTACATTTTACCACATTCAGTACATTCAAAGCGATTCTCTACATTATGAGTTCTTCTGGAATGTTTAATGAGAGTTGAGTTATTACGGTAGGTTTTCCCACAGTCTTTACATTTGTAGAGATTCCCATCTCTGCCCAATGCCCTGTTCTTGCTTTCCTTTAACTTTTGGGGAAATGTTTTCACACATACTCTACCATGATGAGATCTTGTCCCTTTATAGACCTCCTGTTGACAAAAGAATTTGTTAGGTTTGTTAGTGCTCCACTACTTTTTCCTAGAATGAGCTGCCTAATACTCCAAAGTAAGACTTCTTAATGAAAGATTTCTCATAATGTCTAAATATTTCTCTGTGCACTTTACCATCTCCTCATTTAGTCTCCTTACAAAACATTATCCACATAAACTAACTCAATACTTTACTTCCAAATAAGCCACGCAAGGAAAGAATTTCAAGTATGTACAGAACTTACTAGAACTCTCTTTGAAAATCTGAATACAACACTGAACTTAAACTAAGATGTTGAGGAGTCTGGTAGGCTTCCTTAGTTAGATGAAATATCAGATTCTTCTCCAGCCTGCATCGAATCAGGCTCACTATATAAAAGCAGTACATTCGAGGCTGGAGAGATGGCTCAGCGGTTAAGAGTACTGTCTGCTCTTCCAGAGGACCCAGGTTCGATTCCCAGCACCCATGTGGCAGCTAACAACTGTCTGTAGTTCCAGTTCCAGGCAAACACCAAGGCAAATAAATAAATAAAAGTGTTAAAAAAACATTTAAAAAAAAAAAAAAAGCAGTACATTCTATGAGTAGAAATGTTTCATGTTCATTCTTCATATCTGAAATATGGTTTGACCTTACATTAAATGTTTTACTTACTTCAACAATGTCTTCATATTTTATCTTTTGGTTAGTTATTTCAAGTTGCCCCAGATGTATCTCAGGATTTTCTATGCTGTTGTCAGTTGGGGTACTCACTTTATGAACATCTATAATATTAAAAATGTCATGATTTAATAATACATATTTTATAGAATTCAAACATAAAAGTCAAGTCATGCCTTTACATGCTATTGTGCTGGCTACTTTCATGTCAGCTTGACACAGCTAGAGTCATTGAAGAGAAGAGAACCTTAAGTGAGGAAATGCCTCTGGAAGATGGAGCTGTAGGCAAGCCTGTAGGGCACTGTCTTGATTGACATGGAAAGGGGGGTGGTTAGTAGCACCACTGCACTGGCAGTCCAAGGCCCCATAAGAAAACAGACCGAGCAAGCCACAGGGAGCAAGCCAGTAAGCAGCATCCTCCATGGTCTTGGGTCTTTTCCCTGCTGGAGCAATGGACTGTGCTGGGAAACTATAAGCTAAAATAAATCTTTTTTTCCCTAAGTTGCTTTTAGTCATGGTGTTTTAGCATCGTAACAGAAGCCCTAACTAAGACACTTAATGACCTCTTAAGTATACACATTTTATTCTATAAAAAATATAAAAAATTACACTAACAAATACCAAGGTTCTAACTTGTGTTTCCTTGCTTTGTTTTATTGTTGAAATATAGAATTAATTTATGCTTATTGTAGAAGGCCATCAATTCTTTCAGATTTTAAAGAATAACTCTATTGGTCAAAGCAATCTTGATTCACAATTTTTCCTCTGAGTTTCAAATATGTGAGCCCATGCCTTTTTCGCCATTACAGTCTTTGCTGAGACATACTTTGCGAATATTTTTGCTGAGACATAATTTTGATAATATATGTATCTTCTAAAGGAACTAAACATCCCTCTTTTGCCAGTATCAGGATTTCTTTTGTACTTTTGGCAATTTAATTTTGATGGCTCTTAAAAAGGTCTTTTTGGATCATGTCAATTTTTAATCAGGTCATGGTTCTAAATTGTTCACATATCTAGATACAGGTTAGCCTGTCTAGATTTCTATCTATGCCTCTAGTCCTTTTATCACTACTGGATGCCAGATTCACAGGTTGCATTTCTTTTTTGCTATATTGATTTTATTGCATCCATTCATTGTCTGTGTGTGCACACATGCATGCCATGGTGCGGGTGTTGAAGTATAAGAATAGCAAGAAGGGAGTCTGTCCTTCCACTGTGTGGGACTCGATGATAAAACTCAGGTGTGTTAGCTTTTTGCACGTGGGGAGACACACACACTCACTGCCATACAAGAGTTTATTTCAGAGAGTTACCAAGAGGCGGGTACCCGGAAAAGAGTCGGGTAGGAGGAAGAGAAAGAGAAGAAGGAGAGTGGCTGGCTGCCTTGTGAAGCTTTTTTTTAAAGAGGGGAATGGGTTCGAATCTCCATAGCCACACCTAGGAGTGTGCCTTTTATAAGCACCAGGTCAGCTTTACAACGTGGCCGTTACATGCCAGAAATTCTTATTTCACCTGGTGCCATGTGTGCCAGGAACACTTACAAGGTGGTCAGTATTCTTGACACTCCACGTGGTGAAACCAACATGGCTCCAGCATGCCCCTGGGCATGGCTTCGTAAACCCTTGCACACCCCCTCTCTTTAAAAGAGACACCATGTTGCAGTCTGTCTCTCCTCCTCTCCTGCTTCTCTGCTCCTGTACCCGCCTGAAAACTCTCTTAAACTTGGCCTTGGTAGTGTGAGTGTGTGTGTGTGTGTGTGTGTGTGTGTGTGTGTGTGTGTCTTCTCACATGTAAAACCATGTGAGAAGAGACAGGCCTTGTGGTGTCTTTATTCACTGGGCCAGGTTAGGTTTTTTTAATCATACCCAGAGGTATTTTCTGTATTTTTTCTCAATCTGATTGTAATAATTCTCAACCCTATCTACAATCCTTGTTTTGTTTTACTTTCTCTGCCAAACTATATTCTATGATGCTTTTTAGTGAATACTTTAGTTATTTTTGAGCATTTCCCTTCCAAGATCTCAGATTCTATTTTCTTTCCCAAGCTCTCTCAATTTCTTACTGAAGATTCTGAATTTCAAGAAAGCTTTAAACTTATTCTTTGTCTATTTATTTGAGAACTCTTTCATATCAGTGATCACTATTAAATGTAGCATATAAATTTTGTGCCTGGCATCTTTTCCACTTCCCTATCTTTGGAATCAGTTATTAGAGGGCCAACATGTCTTAGAAGATTTATCATAATTTTCCTATTTGTCCATAACTGATGTTTCTGTACTGTAATTTGTACAACAGTGAGGATGCATCACTCTTCCCATTTTATGTGAGGGGGATTTCTTTGCCATTATTCTTCACCTGTAGCCTTAACCTGCTGTACCACTCAAAGGAGAGGGTAAACCCAATGTAGAAATGAAACATAAAGAACTCATACACCAGTGACAACAAAGATTGACAATAAAAATGTAGATTGGTGAAAACAAGACCTAGTAAATGTTAACAGATAATGAAAGTTGAAGACAACACAGTCCATAAAATATATTAAATGTCTCTAGGCTGCTGACTTCTCACTGTATCTATATTCTAACCGTGATCACTGCCAAGTCATTAGTTTACATCCAGCTACTAATCATATGCAAAGAAAGGTTAAAAAATGATCATGTCGGGGGCTGGAGAGATGGCTCAGCGGTTAAGAGCACTGTCTGCTCTTCCAGAGGACCCAGGTTCGATTCCTAGCACCCACATGGCAGCTAACAACTGTCTGTAGTTCCAGTTCCAGGCAAACACCAAGGCAAATAAATAAATGAATAAATAAAGTTAAAAAAAATTATCATGTCAAAGTGAAAGAAAAATTAAGTAAACTGTCCATAAACAGCAAACTCACTGTATGCTTTTACTAACACACAAACTGTACATGTTTCTTCTGGTAAACATTCTTTCTGGCTGTTATCACTCATTTCATGCCTTCAATTCAGTGTTTTATCTAACTGAAGCTCTTTTAAAATCATGTGACCAGTATTGATAACGACAATTACAAAGACAACTACCCACCTATAAACTAAAAATAAAGAGGTTTCTAAAAAATAAAAAGTCAGGAAATTCCAATAACAAAGATATTATATTAATACCAGTAAGACAGCAGGACAAACAAGAAATTAGGTCAAACGTTTAACCCTGAAAAGTGGCTAAAAAGTTCTACACAAGGATTTTTTTGGGCAAATTTAATTTTGGGGGGAGCAATTCTTCAGCAACAAAATTAGGGAGACGGAGTGATACCAAGAATGTTATTTTAAAACTAAATTAATAATAAAATAGCCAGACCCATGTGACCAGCTGTTTGGGGACTGGGTTTAGATGAAATTTAATTAAAAGATGACCCTGGACACGTTTACTCACCAAGGGGGCTCAGCACTGAAGCTTCTGGTAGGTTCCATGGCCCATACCAATGTTCCAAATTGAAGATCAACTTAGGCTTGTTTAAGGAGGGCTCTGTAAATTGGAAATAATAAGCAAATATTGCCAGAGTAGTGTGAGAATCTAATGAGGAACCCCAGCTCTACTTATGCAACTGTTGCTCAATAAGTGAAGAAACTTTGGTCAGAAAGGGTCTATCTACAGTATCGTTCTTCACTAGCAGAAGTGTAGTGGGATTCAGATGTTATTTAAGGGAGTTTAAGTGGCCTTTGAGAATCTGGACTTTGATGAGTTGTGGCTAAAATTGTTTGAGACTCAGGAGCCCGGACTTTTTTTTGGTTGGTTGGTTTTTGGGGTTTTTTTTTGAAAGCAGATTGAATCATCTGTCATGAGACCATTTACTTTTTATGTTGTGCCTTTCCCTCCCCTAGACACTACCTCATAATAATTCCTATAATATACAGTCTTATACTTAGTTTAAAACTTTCTTAGTTAGACAAAAGAGGTAGATGTAGTGGGATTCAGATGTTACACAAGAGAGCTTTAGTGGGCTCTGAGAACCCAGACCCAATGGGGCGTGGCCAGAATCATTCAAGACCCGGGAGGCCAGACCTCCCTTTCTGTTTGGTTCTTGCTTTGAGAGCAAATTGAATCATCCATCATGGGACAATTCACTCTCCAATTCATGTCAGTGAGTGTTTCTATAACCCCTTGATAAATATTAATCTTTATATGATATATTACAATTAAATATTTTCACCAGTACAGAAGGCCACCTTTTTGTGGCATTAAACTACAAGATAAATAACCCAAAATACTGATCTTGAGAAAGTTTAGCAGATTCAAAGGAGGGGTCTGGGGCTAAGAGCAAATACTACTTTTGGGAGAACCAAGTTCAGCTCCCAGTATCCAAACTTGGTAGCTTACAACTATTCAACTCCAACTCTGGGAAAACCACACCCTCTGGTGTGTCCACAGGCAACCACACAGTGTGGTGCTCACTCATAGACACATATACATAGCTACAAATAAAAATACATCTTAAAATAAGTGATGATTTCTATATTTGTTAACCAAAGAGAAAGTATTTGCTAAGACTGATGGGGAGTTGCACTCACTCACAAACACCAGGTTGCTGTAGTTCTCCAGCATCACGTCCCTGTAGAGGGTCCTCTGAGCAGCATCCAGGTCCTGCCACTCCTCCTGGGTGAAGTCCACAGCTACATCGTCAAATGAGACCAATCCCTGAGATGACACATTTCTCTTCAGTTCAAGGAAGACAAAATGGGAGTTTATCCCCCACCCCAATCTCTGTATATGTTTCTAGTTTCTTACAGAAGGTACAGCTTGATTTGTATTCTGTACCATGGAAAAATAAAAATGAGTATTAGCATCTTTATCTCTGTGTCAACATAGTGATTCAAGAAAACAAAACTAGTGCTCGCTTCGGCAGCACATATACTAAAATTGGAACGATACAGAGAAGATTAGCATGGCCCCTGCGCAAGGATGACACGCAAATTCGTGAAGCGTTCCATATTTTTACTGTGGTTTTTTTTTTTTAATAAATACAAAAAAAAGGAAAAAAAAAAAAAAAAGAAAACAAAACTAGCCTTTTCCAATTCCCACAAAAATAAAATCCACAGAACACGGGGTATATTAAGTAGGTATTATTAAGAGCAGAGGAAAGAATACATGAACTCAATCATATAAAAACACTCAGTCTCCAAAGAAAGAAAATGTGGATTCTGAGGCTGGTGTCACAGCTGTGTTACAGTGTATGCCTAGCAGGAGCAAAGGAAATGAGCACTGACCACAGAGTAAGTATGTCTTAGTTAGGGTTACTATTAATGAGACCAAACACCATGACCTAAGGCAATTTGGGGAGGAAAGGGCTTCTTTCACTCACAGTTCCATATAATAATTATCATGAAAAGCAGTGAGGACAGGAACTCAAGCAGGGGCAGGATCCTAGAGGCAGGAGCTGATACAGAGGCTGCTCACTGGCTTGCTAAGCCTGCTTTCTTATAGAACTTAGGACCACCAGGCCAGGCAAGGCTCCACCCACCATGCTTGCTTCCAGCTCCTTTTTGTGGTAGCATTTACTCCACTGAGATTCCCTCCTGTTGGATGACCGACTATAGCTTCACCTCTCAGCACAGAGTCCTGTTCCCAACCTGTTAGCTGCAGCTCCATGTGGGGTCACATGACTGAAGGGAGGGGGTCAAAACAATGGGGAACACTAAAAGGTTTTAGAGCCTGCAACCAAAGATTAATTCAAAGTTGAATGTGGACTAAATTTGAAGTGTTACTGGCAGGGCTCAACTTTCTGCTACGGAGCGACCTCACTATCATGTGTTCAGAATACACATCGTGCATGCTTTGCACAGTTGGCGCCATTACACCACGAAGCACCAACAGATGCCACCTGTCACACTCTGGTTCAGAGTCAAGTATGTTGTTATAAATTGCAGTTTTTGTACTCTACATAGTTATCTGCTCTTTCAAAACACAATTTTTGGTGAAAAGCAAAGACATTTAATGTTGTTCTACCATCATCTCCTGCCATTTATTTTTGCATTGCTTTATGTCAAATTAGCACATGGCTCACTAGTATGCACAGCTGCTTTCAATCTTTATTAAGAAACATTAAGGGGTTGGAGAGACGGCTCAGCTGTTAAGAACACTGACTGTTTTTCCAGAGGACCCGGGTTCAATTCCCAGCACCCACTGTAAGTATTCCTGACATTCTACTGCAGGAAGCACCTCATACGGAGGCACGCCCCTGGGTGTGGCTGCATAAATCCATGCACACCCCTTCTCTTAAAAAGAGACTCCATGTTGCAGTCTGTCTCTCCCCCTCTCTTGCTTCTCAGCTCCTGTACCCGCCTGGGAACTCTCTTAAATAAATTCTCGTGTGGCCTTGGTAGTGTGAGTGTGTGTCTCTTCTCACTCGCAAAACCAATAGCCACAGGGCAGCTCACAACTGTCTGAAGTTCCAATTCCCAGTTCCAGGCAAACACCAAGGCAAATAAAATATAAATAAAGTTTAAAAAAAACATTAATATTGGATGCATGTCAAAACATTTTAAAATATATAAAATTCTTATTACAGTCAAATATTTCATATGCATATCTATTTTACACATATGAACACCTAAGGGCATACAAGTATTTCCTGGGAGAGGGATGGGGAAGTATAAACATTTAAGGATCCCTCCTATGACTTCTGATTTTCCTTCCACCCATGGGTGACAAGGTCAATAAATACTACACATGCATCAAGTCCCCCCCTCCCCCCAGCAAGAGTGAGTTGTCGGAACACTGAGAAAACGAGCACATCAAATTCTACCATGGGCAACATGGAAGAGATCTGGAGGATGGCTCTAGACACCTAAGGTCACCCCAAGGAAGGGGAGATTAGGCAAATATAGCAGCTGGTGCCCTGTGGTTCAGTGAGCAGGGATCTACTGTCTACACACAATGAACCCCCAGTTCTATATACTGATAGGAAGAAATGCACTAGTTTTATCGCTTGGGACTGAGGAGGTAAAGGGCTGAACTCAAAGGTCTCATTTTTCTCCAGAAGGGAATTCTGCTAACTGCTGCTGCTGATGGCTGAGCTTTTATCTAACCTAAAAGGCAAGAATCATCAAGACCTCTCTCTGGCAGTCTGAAGCAGGACACTTCCCGAGCCCACTGCTGTTCACTGCAGACAGCTCCAGGCCCACTAGTTCCTGTCAGGGGTCTGTCCAGACACTCACATCCATGTCCTTAACAGCTCATTTACAGGAATCCAAGCTAAGCTCCAAAGGGAACAAAGGGACCCGGGCACGTGAGTACCACCTCTTTCAAGCCATAAAAACACAGTCTAGGGAAGAACTTATCAACGTTACTTGGTCAAATACACTGCTCACAACATTCTCTCTAAATTGCAGCTCTGTTTTGCAGTCAACGTGATTAACACAGAGGGTCTCAATTGGCCAAAGTGTAGAGAATAAGACCCTGGAGAGCAGAGCAATGAACGGCACATCTACATCACATTCCCTATGCTCAAGGCTCAGGGATCATCTTGAAAGAGGAGGTAGAAAGATTCTAAGAGCCAGTGTTATAGAGGACTGCTATGAAACATGGCAGAAAGTCATGACAGGGACTTTGAACGCAGGCACTCACAGCAGCTATGACCATATACACAAGATCAGGCCAGGTCAAACTCCACCATGGATGGGAGAGGGGCTGAAAAGTCTCACCCACTGAGGAGCTTTTGGCAATGGATGGCTGCTGGGGTAAGGAGAATCACTTTAGCTCAGAAGACCGGATAGACTGCTATGACTCTGCACTCCCACACAGATGGGCAGCACAAGTGACCGTTTGCTCTGTTTAAGTTACATTAAGTTGAGACAGAAAATTGGTGCTGGTGGGTATGAAGGAGCTGGCGGGAAAGGAACTGCAGGGTAGATTTGAACAAAGCACACTACAGTCACATTTTAAAAAGAAGAAAAATACTTAACTACAATGAATTTAGTAATGAGATGTGGCCTATATGCAGGATTTTATGGTCTTTTTTCTCTTTGGAAAAAATTATTAAAAAGAATGGTGTGGGCTCAGCGGTTAAGAGCACTGACCTGAGCTTGATTCCTAGCATCCACATGGCAGCTAACAACTGTCTGACAATTCCAAGATCTGACACCTTTACACAGTTATACGTGCAGGAAAAACACCAATTCACATAAAATAAAAAAATATATAAATTAGGGGCTGGAGGGATGGCTCAGCGGTTAAGAGCACCGTCTGCTCTTCCAGAGGACCCGGGTTCGATTCCCAGCACCCACATGGCAGCTGACAACTGTCTGTAGTTCCAGTTCCAGGCAAACACCAAGGCAAATAAATAAATAAAGTTAAAATATATATAAAAATATATATATGTATAAATTAATTTAAAAAAAAGAAGAATGATGCTGGG
This sequence comes from Sigmodon hispidus, assembly GCA_004025045.1. Classification (NCBI taxonomy): domain Eukaryota; kingdom Metazoa; phylum Chordata; class Mammalia; order Rodentia; family Cricetidae; genus Sigmodon; species Sigmodon hispidus. The sequence goes on from PVIH01013196.1 coordinate 46,027, forward strand.
TGGTGGTGGCTTAGGCCTTTAATCCCTGCATTATGGAGGCAGAGGTAGGTGGATCTGAGTAAGAGGCCAGCCTGGGCTACACTTCAAGTTCCAGAGTAGCCAGGACCACACAGAGAAACCCTGTCTCAAAAACAAAAAAAAAGGCAAAAAAAGAATAAACCCGTGCAAGAAAGAGATTTACAACGTTGTAGGCACAGAAACATCATCCCGATAAAAAAGAAAGACATTTTGGCAAGGATTTTGTATAACAAAAAAAAAAAAAATAGTTTTGTATTAAAGTAAAGGATTATGAAAAAAAAGAGCAGGACAAAACCAGAAAGTTAAAGTGTGTCACCAAGACTTGTAAAAATGAAGTGGCATTGGTTCAAACAAACAGTGCTTGCTTAAAGAGTGAGGACTACGTTCTGTTACGATAACTCCAGTTCCTGCTAAGTTAATCAAGAGTTTAGAGGTGGAGAACGGGGTTTCAAACCCCTCTCTTCAGGGCTGTGCTAATCACACTGTAGGTATTAAATGGCCATATTGGAAGCTAGAGCCAGTAAGAAAAGAGAATGAGGTGACAGCCAATATCTTAGTTATGTCCCTCAGGCCAGCTAGGTCACAGGGGACCAGAGGAGAAAGAAAACTCTTAACAAGCCCCTGACCCATCCCAGCAGATCACACAGCTGACAGAAAAGGGTGAGAGACGCCAGTGTGCTCCAGACAAGTTGTTAACAAGCCTTGTCTGGTCGTAAGTTTATTTGTGGCTAGCTAAAAGGTCTTAAATACCCAGGGAAAAAGTCTAACCCCAAACAATGGTATTATAAAATAAAATCATCCTGCTGGGGACCTGATACTCTACAGTCTCTGTAAAGGGAGTCATTTCCGTAGCCAGCTTTAGCCAATGAAGGCCTTATCTGACCTGTAAGCTCTCCACTCAGTGGGTCTCAGACAACCTCAGCAAACACCAGATTCTTCCTTATAAACTCCAGACCTCACGCTGGAAAGTCTCACCACATCCAATGCTGGTGTGGTGGAACAGACTTTGAGAGAATGCTCTAATGCTGCCCATGAGCCCGAGTGATTGTACTTCAGCCCCACAAGCTCAACTAGTGCTTCACTAAGACTGTCCACATGGGGCAGAGACAGAACTCACATCTGCATAGATCTGGCCTCTGCTTCCCATGCAACCGTGAAGCCACCTGGAGAAAGAGCGTCTTCTATTGCCACAGTATCTCAATTAAACATGCCCCTGGGATTCTGATCTTACTGGAAATCATTTGGCTTTCAATTTAGGTGGCCATTACACACTTCAAGGTCCCTCAGAAGGACCCTCTGACATTTCTGGGCCAATTAACAGGTCAAACAGGCAGTAAGCTCTAAAACAGGCTGCCTAACATTCCTCACCACTCTCTCTGGTGATTCTACAGGCTACAGAAACCTCATATTCATGGCCTCTTCACTTTTTACCAAATATTATAAAAGTAGTGTTTAGGACAAAGAGTTGATTTTTTTTTTTTTTTTTTTTTTTTTTTTTTTTTTTTTTTTTTTTTTTTTTTTTTTTTTTTTTTTACTTTATTTATTTGCCTTGGTGTTTGCCTGGAACTGGAACTACAGACAGTTGTTAGCTGCCATGTGGGTGCTGGGAATCGAACCCGGGTCCTCTGGAAGAGCAGACGGTGCCCTTAACCGCTGAGCCATCTCTCCAGCCCCTCTCTTTTTAATAGAATGGGCGGGCACAGATTTACATAGCCACACCTAGGGGTGCACCCTCCCAAACACGGCCCTCAGAACAGGGCTGCCAGTGCCTTTGGTTTATCACGGGGTACCTTGGGGATGAGATAAGAATTCCTAGCTAGGCTAGGCATGGACTAGCTTTACCACGTGGCTGCTACATGCCAGGAACCCTTACACCCACCACGTCAGACTGCTATGGAAATGTTTCATACTTACAGTTTGCTATCTTTGCAAAACCTTTTTTTCTCAGACCCATTGATCCTTCGACCATCTTTAGAGCCTGGGTTCCATCAACATCTCCCAATCCTATTGTGGAGCCCAGGGCAGTTTGGCCATACCGCTGCCATGACAGTCTCAGTAGAGACCAGGCAGAGAGTAGGCCCAAGTTTCCATGTACTCTATCTAAAGGCAACGTCCTGCACGTAGATAGATTCCAGAAAAACCCACCCCGGTGGTACCAACCAGCGTACTTCCAGCTTGAGACCCAGAGCCATTGAGAAGCTGAGAAGTTTCTATTTCCCCAGGGTCAGGACCACTCTTGAGTAATCAGGGGACATTCCAACCCAACCACAAGTATCTCCCCCACCTGTGAGACAGCCCATCTGCTAAGAGCTGTCCACCGGTGGAAGAGATAGTGTTAGCGAAGAAAATGCCCCTAGACCCAGCCAATAGGAGTCAGCCCCGGACTCCCCAGCTCAATAAAGGCAGTCCTGTGGTTTTTGCCTTGATAAACCCTACCCCACTTTGACGGGGGGGGGGGGGGGGGCACTCCTCTGTCACTGCTGTTACTGGAGATACTTCTAGGGCTCACAGCGACTGAGCATTACACTGATTACCATAGGAAAAGTTAAAGACCAAGTTCTAAGGCCTGACCCAGGCATTCAGTTCAAGTATTAGGCCAAGCACTCCCCATGAGAACAGGGAACTAAAGTCTAAAAGTCTGTCCCAGGAAACAGAGTGACTCAGCCCAGATAGCTGTAATCAACTCAGATAGGACACAATGGTCGAAGCTGTGATTAAAATACCAGAAGTTCCAAGCAGAATAGCTGCGACCAACACCCGGTTGTAAAAACCCCCTAACCAGCTGACCTTAAGGCAACCCCACGACTATTGTGAGCAACCTTATGATTATAATATGACCTTTAAAGTGACCAATCATGTATTGCCCCAGTTGCTATGATGATTTTATGGTCTTAGCCTTTACAAGATATATGAGGTTTTTCATCGAGGCTACTCCCTAGCTCCCGAGGCAGGAAGGTAGCCCGGCAGTACAGACGAAATAAATGCTCTTGCTGCTTGCATGAACTGGACTGGAGTCCAAGGATAGTACCCTGACTCCAGGGTCTATCAAAAGTAACTGACATTTCAAACATAGGTCAACTGGGCTCAGCCACTGCCCCTGCAGGAGAGTTCAATCTCAATTTGAATAAAGGCTCTTTGCTTTTGCATACAGATTCGGATGTTTTGGTGCTCTTTGGGTGACCCCTCGACTTGGACATAACACCTATAAGCCCCGCACCCAGCTTCCGAGTTTCTTTCCATACAGAGCATGCAATCGCCCATCTCATCCCTCCTCGTGTTTGAAGCGGGACATCTGTGTGCTGTGATAAAGCGATACAGCAGCAAGTCAGGTCCTGCCCGGTGCCTTCCAGTGGCCCCAGGGCCCGGGCCTGGCCGGAGCTGCAGCTGTCCGGAGCTCTGCAACCCGGCTCCAGTGCCTGAGCTGGGACCGGGACGCTCGGGTCGCCCGAGCCGGGGGCGGAGCCGGCCGGACCTGGGGACTCTCCGCGGGGACGCCGCACTCACCATGGCCGATCTCAGAGCGTCCTGTGACTTTGCTGGTCTCCGGTGCCCGCGCAGGATCATCCAACTGACAACTCGGAACCACGGAGCCCAAGATGGCGAAGTCGCCGAACTCCCCAAAAGGACGATCCGCGGAACTTTATAAGTCCGCCCCCCCTCCCGCCCTCATTTCAGAGTCCGCCTGTCACAGGGCTTGAGTGACAGCCAAGGGCACCAATCCATTACGGAACACCGGGCTTCCTGGGGGCGGGAGTTAACCCAGGCTGAAGATTTAAAGCTAACCTTATGATTGGGTGGGAATTCCTTACTGGTAGAAATAATGGTATCACGTCAATTTCTTTTAATTTCTCGTGAATTTTTCTAACTCGGATTTTTGTGAGTGTGTGGAGACGTCCTGAGCTTTGAAATGGGAAGCAATTTTCAACACAAATTTTGAAACAGGACTGCAATTTTTTTTTAATTAAAATTACTATACAAAGTCGAGTTTCATTATGGCATTTTTACAGAAACGTGTAATTATAATCTATCTTCTTTCATTCTGTATTAACATTCAGACTAAAATAACCAAATGGAAGGCCAATGACACTTTAAATTTGTTATATAGGAAAATTTAGAAGGCATGTGCAATACAACCCCACATACAAGCAATATTTCCTTCCATTCCTTTGAGTATTTGTGGGCTATGACTTCCAACAAGTACAAGATCAACTTACTGTGCTTGAACACATTTCAATGATGCTTCTAGAAGTTTCCTCCACTATTTTCCTCTACAGTCCCAATGTTGGACCGGGAACCCTAAATCATCAGAGTAGATAGATGGGGGCTGGGGATGTAGGAAGATTTGCCTGGAATCCCCGAGGCCTTGTGTTCCACCCCCAGCACTACTAACTGCCGTGTGTCATCCCAGCATGATGGAGGTGGAGAGACATTCTCAGTTATGGAGTAGGCTTGAGGTAAGCCTGGGCTCCATGAAACCCTTCCCTCCAGGGTGAGGATGACGCACAAGGGACACAACACACTGAACTAAGTGTGACAGTTCATGCCTGTCCTAGCATCTAGGAGGCTGAGGCAGGAGGATTATGGGTTCAAGGCTGATATAGCAAAGCACTATTTGACATAGTATCCAGGTGCTTCCTTCCCCTTCCCCTCTTCCCAGGGATGTCTGGGCACAGGCAGTACCTCAGCTTTGCAATCTGAGTCCCTGTTGTTGACCTGCATGTTTCCCTAATCATAAACTACCCTAGTTACCCTAGGTCACCATAAACACTAGGCATGTTGCCTGACTTCTAGGATACTTTGTGTGTGTTCTCCATGAAGTATGAGCACAAATCATATGTCTGTGTTGGGATGTTATAAAAAACTAAGAAGGGGAGCTTTATTTTCTTTTTTTGTTTGTTTTTTGCTTTGCTTTTTTGTTTCGTTTTGTTTTGTTTTAAAGATTTATTTTTATTTATTATATAAACAGTGTTCTCCCTGCACACCAGAAGGGATCACTGGTTGCTGGGAATTGAACTCAGGACCTCTGAAATAAGAGCCAAACTGGGTTTCTGTGTACAACCCTGGCTGTCCTGGATCTCACTCTGTAGACCAGGCTGGCCTTGAACTCACAGATCCACTTGCTTTTGCCTCCTGAGTGCTGAGATTAAAAATGTGCACCACCACCACGGCCTCAAGTGGGGCATTTTTATAGTTAATTAAAACCATGTGCTTAGTTGGAATGAAGTACAGTTATGTCCCTTCCACCTTTACCCTCTTCCCTGCTGTTTTCTTGACTGTGTTACAGACCCCTTCAGCTTAGGCGCCCAGGCATCTCTGATGCCACCTTCTTTATTCTGAATGTTTGCAGCAGGAGAAGCAGCACAGGGAAAGACACTGGAGAAAGATCCAGACAGGAGCCTGGAGCCTTCAGCAGCGGCTTCCTGCTTCCCAGCTTTCCCAATGGCTGCTGAGACTCACCACTGCCCCCGTGTGGAGGAAAAGGACACAGCCGATAAGAACACCAGTGGAAAAGACCTTCAGTGCAGTGTAATTCTTTTAAGACTAAGAATACCTCAAGAGTAGATTTTGTAATGCCCGAAGCTCAGAGAGACCACCGGAGACAGAGATGTCTGAAATGCAACAGCAAGGTTTATTGTCAGTGTGATACAAAGTCAGGCAGGCATATGTGCTGTGCAAGGAAGAGCTGAGCACCCCAAGTTACACAAGCTTTTTATGGGCAAAAACAGCAAGGCAGGGTTACTTAGGGGTCAAGAGTGCAGGTGAGCTGTGGATGAACTCACGTTCAGGGACTTTTTACAGCTTAGCATTCCTGGACCCCACCTGGGTGGTGTGGCTGCTGGTTTTACTGCCTTAGGGTTGGATCCTCCACGTGTCCTTAGATAATGCTTAGCTCATTCTTTCATGAAACTGGGCAAGCCCCTGCCAGGAATGTGAAACCGAACTCTATTTTACCTCTATAATACAAAATGGCTACTGGAATTCAAAATGGGGTTTCTTGAGCTAAGTGTACTCTCTTCAGATTTCACTGGAAAACAATTAAAATGACACAGCATACATAAAAATGTACTTCAGATGAAGATTAAAAACTTTCTCATAATATCTGATAAAATATTTAAATAGTAGAAAACATTCTTGGGAAAATGGAAGTCCGTAGACACGGAGAGATTTGGTTCAGGAGCTGACTAATTTTTTTATTAAAAGGTCAATTTCCCCAGATTCATTTTTAGCAGGAGATTTACCCTTTCATTCCTATAATGGGTTCAAAATTTCCAAGAAAATTTGCCAGTTTGGCTCAGTGGCAGAACATTTGAGTGTCATGGGCCAGAGATAGGTTATCATCCTTGAAACAAAAACAAAACACCTTTTAAAAAAAAGTGACAAACCTGTTCTAAAATAATTACAAGGATGCAAGAACTTTCCTTTTGAAGGACCCTGGGTTCAAAGGCCACCCAAGCATTCAGTTCAAATACTCAGCAAAGCACCCCCTATGAGAAAACAAACTAAATGGCCGTAATCAACTCAGGTGACCATTAGGACACGATGGTTGAACCTGTGGTAAAAATACCAGACATTCTGAGCAGAATAAAGCTGTGCCCAACACCCGGTTGTAAAGAGAGAAAACCCTTAAGAGCTCTCAGAGAAGCCCCCAGCTGTGTGATCAATTTTGTGATTATAGTGTAACCTTTAGGTGACCGATAATGTATTGCCTTAGTTGCTATGGTAATTTTGTGATTTTAGCCTTTAAAAGGGATGTGGGATTATTAATCCCTGCTACTCTCTTGCTCCTGAGGCAGGGAGGTAGCCTGCCTGTACAGACGAAATAAATTCTCTTGCTTTTTGCATCAACTGGCCTGGAGTCTGGGTTCTTGGGGCCCCTCTTCCCGAGGATAGTACCCTGAGTCTGGGGTCTATCATTTGGGGGCTCATCCCAGGATTTTGGGGTGCCCCTAGACCCCCACTCTGGGACCAGTTGGAGGTAAGAACGAGCTCGAATTGTTCTGTGTTTGTTTTGTCCTTGTCTATTGTCTGGGTGATTTGGCATCTGTATTTCTGTGCCTGCGCAGGACCAGTGTAGTTGGGCCAGTGGGGGAGGCAGGCAGACGTGCCTTGAGTCTGGACTCCCCTGGTCCTCTCCCTGGGGGTCTCCTCTAGGGTTGTCTGGAGGAAGGTAGGAGGCTTGGTGTCTCCCCTTCCCAGGGAACAGAGCCGTTCTCGGCTGCTCCCGTCTGTATCTCTGTAGCCAAGTTGTCCACCATTCGGATTGTGTTTGCTTTGTGTTTGTCAATTGTCTTAGTGTCTTCTGGAGTCCGTCTAAAATATTCTCTTCCTTCTGTCCTTCTAAAACTCTCTGAAATGAGATAATAAGTAACCACTCCTTTGAGTTTAACCCTAGACCATTAGAAAGATGTCCTTGCTCAGGCACACAAAAGTACTGTCAGGTTGTGTTATTGTCTTTGTCTCCTCTTTTTATGTGGAACCCTGGGGATATTGTGGAGTCACCTGGCTACTCCTATCTGCATAGATAAAACCAAACAGGGCAATGTTACACATGAAGAGAGCAATGGACAGTTTTCAGGAGGCTGCTATGGGAATGCTGCTAGGCAGCAACAGATTGCCCTGGCTCTCAGGAAGAACTGGGGCTTCTTGGTCCCGGTCTTCTTGTTGTAGACAGACTCAAGAAAACACTGAGACAATTGACAAACACAATGCAAACACAATCTGTGCTGTGGGCAACTTGGGAGCGGCCACGAACGACTCTGTTCCCTGGGAAGGGGAGACACCAAGTCTCCTACCTTCCTCCAGACAACCCTAGAGGAGACCCCAGGGAGGGGACCAGGGGGGCCCGGACTCAAGGCACATCTGCCTGCCTCCCCCACTTGTCCAGCAACACTGGTCCTGTACAGGCAAAAAATTCAGATGCCAAATCACCCAGACAAGAGACAAGGACACAATAAACACGGAACAATTTGAGCTCATTTTTACCTCTAACCAGTCTCAGAGTGTGGGTCCAGGGGCACCCCCAAAATCCCAGATGAGCCCCCAAATGATAGACCCTAGAGTCAGGGTACTATCCTTGGGAAGGGGCCCCCAAGAACCCAGACTCCAGTCCAGTTGGTGCAAATAGCAAGAGGATTTATTTCGTCTGTACAGGCAGGCTACCTCCCTGCCTCGGGAGCAAGGGAGGAGCAGCAATTAACAATCTCGTATCTCTTTTAAAGGCTAAAAAACCACAAAATCACCATAGCAACAGGAGCAATACATGATGGGTCACTTTAAAGGTCATTTTATAATCGTAAGGTTGTCTTAAGGTCAGCTGGTTAGGGGGTTTTTACAACTGGGTGTTGGTCACACCTGTTCTGCTTAGAACTTCTGCTATTTTAATCACAGATTCAATCATTATGTTCTATCTGAGTTGATTATGGCTATCTGGGCAGAGTCACTCTGTTTCCTGAGACAGACTTTTAGACTTGCTGAATACCTGAACTAAATGACTGGGTCAGGCCCTAGAACTCAAGGTCCTTCAATTATGACAACCTAATTGGGGTTGTCAATTGATTCCTGCTATTTTGAAAGTAAACTTGAAGACACACCAGTTTGCCTGTATTAGTCAGGGTTCTCTAGAGGAACAGAACTATGGAATGAATCTCCCCATATAGAAAGACAGAGTGGCCATATTTGGAAGCATATAAGCTGTGATACAGAAAATCCAACAGTGGCTGCCTATGTAGGAAATATCCAAGAACACAGTGTTACTCATCCATGAAGCTAGATGTCTCATCAGGTCTTCAGTATAAGTTCTGAAGAAGTAGGCAGAGAGAGCAAGTATCTTTTTTATGTTCTTTATATAGGCTTCCAGTACCAGGTATGGTCCAGATGAGAAGTGCCTCTTCCACCTTCAAGATCTGAATCAGAAGTAGGTTTACCCACTTGAAATTATGTAGCGGGAAATCAGGAACAATACATGTGAACGATCGCGTCAGAGGACTGGAGACGAGCGGGACGTGGTTAACTGGAAAGGATTCCAGTAGACCTCCGAGGGAGAGGACCAGGACAGGAAGCCTACATTCTCTTTCGAGGGTTCCCTACCGGGTGCGCAGTTCGGGCCAGCGGCGCGGGAGTTTGGACGTGCAGTGTGGGCATGAGGAGTTTCTTCCTTAGAAACGCTCCATCGCGCTGCAACCTTTTATCTCTTCATTTTCTCTTAAAACCTTCTCTGTTTTGTAAATGATTTTCACAAAATAAACCCCATTTAAAACATACCTCACGGTGGGTTTTTACCGCGATAAAATTATTTAATTAAAAAATCCCTCACAGGTGTGTCAAGCCATTTTGATTTTAATTTCATGTGTATTCAAGTTGACAACCAAAATATCAAATATCCATCTTCTGGATGGCAGTAGATGGAGCCTCATCAGGAAGGTGAGCATATCTGTGTTCCCTTATTAAGCAGCAGCTGCAGGAAGAAAGCAGGCCCACCATGACTGTAATCCCAGCAAGCAGGAGGCTGAGGCTGGAGAATTGCCATGAGGTCAGTGCCAGCCAGAACTACATAGGAGTCACAAGCCAACCTAACTACACTGTGAGATTCTGTCTGAAAAATATGAGAAACCTTAACCCTTAGAGTCATAGACTAATGGTCTAATTCGTGTAGCTCATATTAATAGTGGACTCTCTGGTTTTGAAAGTCGAGTACATTCACAAGTAGTATCAAAACTTTCTCTGTTGTCTCAGAGAAACGTTCACCCAGGCTGGGGTCATCCAGTTCAAATGTCACACCAGAGTAGAGGATGCCTGTTCTTAATGGATCTGTGAGGACGGGGAATCTATGAGGCAAAACCTTATCATAGGTAACAGGGACACATATTGGGTTGTTTGTGGGGATGGTGTGGCTTAACAGTGGGTAAGCACTGAACTACATCCTCAAGTTCACTTTATTTTTATAGTGTGTTTCATGCAGCCCAGGCTCGCCCTTGAACTAATTTCAAGGGCTTGAGCACCTGATCTCCCTGCTTGAGCCTTCAAAGTTCTACCATGACAGAGTCACCACCATGCCCAGCTTCCAGGAGAAATCTCAGAGCATTAGGCCAAACCTCCATCCCTGGAGAACTTGAAGTACTCTTGCAAACACTATGAACTCTTCTGGATGGCAGTAGATGGAGCCTCATCAGGAAGGTGAGCATATCTGTGTTCCCTTATTAAGCAGCAGCTGCAGGAAGAAAGCAGGCCCACCAGAAGTGCCTGCACGTGCATTTTGCCTCCTAGTGATAGACCCCAGACTCAGGGTACTATCCTCATGGGAAGGGGGGCCCCCGAGAACCCAGACTCCAGTCCAGTTGATGCAAACAGCAAGAGGATCTATTTGTCTGCACAGGCAGGCTACCTCTTTGTCTCGGGAGCAAGAGAGTCGCCTCAATTAACAATCCCATATCCCTTTTAAAGGCTAAAACCACAAAATCACCATAGCAACTGAGGCAATACATGATTGGTCACTTTAAAGGTTATACTATAATCACAAGGTTGATTACAATAGTCTATAATCACAAGATTGATCACAATAGTCGTGGGGTGCCCTAAGGTCAGCTGGGGGCTTTTCCAAGAGCTCTTAAGGGAATGTCTGACATTTTAACCACAGGTTCGACCATTATGTCCTAATGGTCACCTGAGTTGATTACGGCCATTTAGTTTGTTTTCTCATAGGGGGTGCTCTGCTGAGTATTTGAACTGAATGCTTGGGTGGGCCTTTGAACTTAGGATCTTTCACTAGTCAATCAAGAAAGGCAAATCTTTCAAGGTTGCAGGTGGGTGAGCAGGAGTAAGCAGGAGTGGCCACATGTGGAACATGCTTGTGAAGTCATACAAGCCCTTCTGAAAGAGCAACTGGGTCTAGATTCTCTTTCCCTGAGGTAGACACGACAAAGCCTTGGTGCCTGAAAACCTGTGATGGTGTGTGCAGCCTCCGCCCCCAGGAGGAGTGGGAAGGAGGAGGGGGAGAAGGGGGAGGAGGGGGAGGAGGGGGAAGAGGGGGCTGGTTTTCTCTGTGCAGCAGCAGCAGCTGGTCTTCAGGCCCTCAGGTGCTGAGCAGCATGTGTCCCTGACAGGATTTACACACTAGAAGAGCTAAGCATGTATGACACTAAGCACCTTTCTCCCAGTGACACTGATGTCTCACAGCCTTTCTGTTGTAAAGAACCTTGCCTTCCAATCTAAATCTTCCAGGGCTAGAAGCAAATCTCTAAATTTCCACAAACATTTTCACCATCTTGAATTTCCTGTACTATCTGGTCACAGCCAGTCCACTGCCCCTACTCTGTTGGTCTGGAACACTCTGACTGTTTTTCCAGGGAACCTGATTGTGGCCCAGTCAGAACGAAGGTCTCTCAGCAGACTTTAGCAGTATTTCCCACCTCCCCAGCCCTCCAGGCCATCTGACCCTACACTTACATTACTGAAGTTCAACCCTCATGCTGTGTTGAGGACTCTCTGGATGTTTGTTTCTAGAGAAGTGAGACTTGTGTGATTTTTTTTTTCCCATGAAAAATGTCATGGTAACTGATTGCTAGCTTTCCTTCATGCCCAGGAAGCTATAAGCTGCAGATGTGACCGGAATATAAATAAGTCCTGCACGCTCTGATGGGCTTGCTTCACTGGAGAGATGAGCGCTTTGGATGCACAGGTCACATACGTGGAACAGTTGGTGTAGTCATCAGTGGGACTGTGAGAGGAGCCACCAAGGTACAGTGAGCGCCACTGAAGCTGTTTCCAGGTCACATCCCTGAACAAAGAGGAAATATAAATAAAATCTTGACATTCTACTCAGATTGTCCCCAACATTGAAGGAAAGCTAAGTGTTACTGCAAGAAAATCAGCATGGTTTAAAAAATATAACCAAAACCATTAAAACCCTGAAAGCTATGGCCATTCCACTCTTCAAATTGTACAGCTTACTATGGGCACGGGTGTGTGTGCCAGTGAGAATCTGGGATCTCAGGACTTTATCATTTGTCCTCATCAGACACTGAATAGTGCTGCTAACCAGACACAGGAGCCTGTAACTAAAACAGAAACACCTCTGAAAGACACCTGGTCAGCCCGACCTCTAAGCACATGATCCAGGCCATGGACTCCAGCAAACGGCAGCCAGCCACACTATCTATTTCCAGTACCACCCTCAGGCATTCGCCTGGTCTCTGTCAAAGCAGTGGCTTATCCCTTCCTTTCTCCAGGAGGGTCTGTCTCAGAACTAGTGTGGTCTGCTTAGGGAAACTGCTAGGCTGTATACACACATGCTGAGTGGACATCACAACCACAATTTTGGCAAAGAAAAAACAAACACTAACAACTGATTAAAACTAATCAATAAACTATCACAACATTAAAACAAACTGGAAAAGTAAAAGGCTATTCTATTACTCAGGGGAGGATAAGTTTGGCTGTGGAGGTGTGTAGGGCGCGGTTTGCCTTTGCACAGCTTGCCGGCGCCGCTTATGCTAATTAGGCATCGAGTAGTGACCAATCCGATGTGCCTATGGCATTGAGAAAGGACCTATCCGATGCGGTCCTCAAATATGTTAATGAGCCATTACTTTGGGCCAATCACCAGCCATATGCTAATGAGACAACTTTGAACCAATCATTGGCTGTATGTTAATGAGGCATTGTGTTGTGCACCAATCACGAGCCAGGCTCCCCTATATAAGCAGGCTGAATTTCAGGCTCTGCGTCTTCTTTCCACCACTTCACAACTGAGCTGTAACTCCAATAAAGTGTGATCCGAGAAGAATCGTGCGGTGTGGTGACTCGTAGTTCTGCAGGACAGAGGCGGCTCGCCGCAGACTGGTGCCGAAACCCGGGAATCTTCGCGCCTTCGCAGAGAAGACCGATTCAGAACTCGACACACGGAGTGGACCGACGACCGGAGAGGATCGTCGGAGAGGACCGACGCCCGGAGAGGATCGTCGGTGAGTAGTCCATCCAGATATGCGTGTCCTCCTAGGAGGTCTGGAGCCTGAAATTTTTGCTGCAGTATTTTTCATCGTAGTTGTCCTTATTTTTCTCGCCTGCGTGTGGCTGCGGTGCCATCAACCAGGCAAGGAGTGCCTTCCCTGGCCGTGCGATAAATCAGACGTGTGTCTGGTCTAGTAAGTCGCTCATAGATAAGAGCGCAGGATGGGGAACAAATTGTCTGCCGACCACACGACTGAGTTCCACGAGCCTATTCAGGCCATATTAAGTAGTCGAGGGCTAAAGCTTTCCCGCGGAGCCATAAATAGGCTGCTGGAAAACATCGAAAGCAGCGCTCCCTGGTTTGGGGTGTCAGGCAGCTTGACTGTTTCATCCTGGGAAAAACTAGGCAGGGATTTAGAAAAGCGTAACGTGGAGGGAACACTTTCCCGAGGCACCCTTCCGCTATGGCGTGTGATTTATTATTGCCTAAAGGATGGGAAATATGAGGACATTATTCAGCAAGGACGTAAGGCACTCAGTATATGCCAGGATAGCGCATCAGAAAATGAAAATGCAGGGACTACTAAGGATAGGCCTAAGAAAAAGAATAAAGAAAAGAAAAATTCAGCA